>UELU01147031.1:0-29721 GCA_900490025.1 Megastigmus dorsalis | reverse complement strand
AATATACTTTTTGAGATATAAGACGTTTTGTAATTTTTGAAGGTGAAAATGAAAAATTTTGAAAAAACTGACTAGACCATCAGAAAGCTGAAGAAAAATACGTCAAAAACTGTTATTCAAGAATTTTTTAAGATACATTTTAGTACAAATAGTACGAGTTGAAAATAGCCGGATTTGGCGCTCGCGCGCCGCGCTGGGGAAGTTGACGTGAAACACCTCATACGCGTATGAGAGCGAGAGAGAAGTTTATAACGCGCACCGATAGAGACCGAAATCTCTATATTTTTTAGCCTTAACCTCTAAATGAACCTGAAGCTTCGACGATGGTCGTATATACAGTGCCTTCGTCTACTTTCACCAACAGAAATAATAAATATAGCGAAGTTTTACTTTAGCACAATTAAGGGGGGAAAACACGTTAGAGGCTTCAAAAAAAAATTTTTTTTTTTCCATGAATCGTTAGCTTTGATGTTCAAAAATTCGCCCTGAAAACTGCAAAACGATATTTACAATCGTTCAAATTTTGAGCATTGGAGCGAGCGCTCTCCGAATACTGACTACGGGCTCCAGCGTACAGCAAATGGGGCCGAACACTACTCAGGTAGTCGCTTTAATTTCTTACTTAGACTTATAGTAGGACCTCACCTTTGTATTTTTCTTTCAAAATAACGGTATAGCAGGTACTCGGGGCATTGACACAAAAGATTTCGGTTATATTATGTTAGAGTAGCGCGTCAGTTTCGAGTCTTGCTAAGAGTCAGTTTCGATTTTTCAGTCTGCGAGAGCGTACACAGAATAAAAAGAAAGTAAAATGTCATCGTATGCGAAAGGTGATAAGATTAATACTAGTCGTCGGAGTGAACCGCGAAAGCGAAAATTTCACGGAAATCAGTACTCGAATAAGAAAGAAGATTTTGGTCCAGATGCAAGTGCTAGTGCAAAAAAACTGAATAATTCAACAAGTGAAAGTGTTTCCGTGAATCCTCTACATTTTTATCGGATCGTTGAATTTTTTACTTTATTTACCGCATTATCGGATATTTTGAGTTGTGGAAATTGTAAACAAAAAGTAAAGTTCGAAGAAACTGCAATCCGAGGCTTAGGTTTCAAGCTCGTAATGAAATGTAATTGCGGATCGAGGCAAATAAATTCATGTCCCATTATAAATACCGGATTCGAAATAAATCGTAGAATTGTATTTGTTATGCGACTCTTGGGCGTCGGTAGGCAGGGACTTAATTTATTTTCAGTTATATGGATATTTGTAATGGTATATCTGAAACTACTTATAATAGAATTTTTAATCATATTCACGGTGCTGCGAAGAAAGTTTTTTATTATTGCTGTGAAAAAGCTGTCGAGGAAGAAAAAAACGAAAATGAAAAATTGGAAAGGCCCATTTTGAATTTCAAAGTGTCTGGAGATGGTACTTGGAAGAAGAGAGGGTTCAAATCTTTGTTTGGAGTAACAAGTTTGATCGCTTATAATTGTGGTAAAGCCGTCGATTTAGATGTACGAAGCAGTTATTGTCATGCTTGTGCGAAATGGCACAATAAATCCAAGGATTCTGAAGAATATTTACAGTGTTAAGAAAAGCACGATGAAGAAGAATGTAATAAAAATCACGAAGGTTCTGCAGGAAGTATGGAAGTGGAGTCTGTGAAAGCAATGTTTTCAAGATCGGAAGAACGTCACGGTGTAAAGTATGGAAATTATATTGGTGACGGTGATTCCAAGACTTTTGCGATCTATGAAGATTTATCAATGAATGAATTACTGGAGAGATGTTTAGGTGGGCATACGCAAAATGCAAATGAGAGTTTCAACTCAACCATTTGGAGATTGGCACCAAAACATTTACATTGCGGCCTAAAAGTCGTTGAAGTGGCCGCTTATTTAGCAACAGGCCTATTCAATGAAGGTAATTCATCCCTCCTGATGGTAATGAAAGAGGCAGGAATAATAGTTGGCAGCCAGAGTAGAAATTATGCCCAACAAATGGATGAGCAACGTGTGAAACGACAAAATCGATGTAACTCCATGGAAACCAAAGAAGCTCGAAAAGCTGCTCTACAAGCTCAAAATGAAGCTTTTGAAGAAGAAGAGGGGTTGTTATATGATGCAGGAATAGCTGATTAGTCGGTAAGAACTTGATACTATTGATAATGCCATTTAATTTATAATTTTTCAGAATTTTTTTTTCAATCGCGTTTTCTTAAAATGACTTTTTTCAAGATAGCGTGGGTTCTCACTCAAAAAGTAATGAACCGATCATCTTCAAATTAAATGTCATGATTCTTTATTATATTACGAAGAATATGAACCGAAAATAGAGGTGATATTATATTTTTAAAGGTATCTTTTTATTGCATAATCAACGAAAAAAAAATGGTGAAAATTGAAAATTTTTTTCAAACACCTACTAAATTTCTAATTTTCATTATTTTTACCTCCATTGAGGTTCATATTCTTGCAAAATAGGTTATTAATGTAAAATTTCAAGCTGTGTGATTTCAAATGAAAATTGGAATAGCTACAACCCACGCCAGTCAACAGCTAAAATGATAAGCAGCAGCGTTCATCAGCGTATATCTCTGTTATTTGTGGGCCGAATCATTTCAAATAATTGGTAAAAATAGTTCAAAATATATAAAAAATGTTCCTAAAATGCTGTTTCATTCTAATTGATTCTTCCTTTCTAAAAAAATCATGAAAAAACAATAAAAATCAGTCTCCTAACGTGTTTTCCCCCCTTAAATATATTTGGTTTTACACTTTTCAACTAACCTCTTTTCTTTACTGATAAAATGAAATATACAAACAGTTATACGAATAATACGTTATAAAATATACTAATACTTTAAAAGCACAATGCAATTTTTACTATGTTCTTAAGTAAAAAATTGGAAATAATATTTTTTATTATATTGATACAAATTTTTAATATGTTACATAGCAAAAATTATCACATTTAAATTTGTACTATGTACTTTGTAATATTTATTCGATTGCTTTTGCTAAAATTATGATTATGTAAATATCAATAATGTCTAAATAAATTACAAAAACTATCACAATTCGAGTCTGTCTAGTCATTAGTCCAAATATATAGCAATTTTTACAGCAACACTTTTCTCCGTGTACAAATCCCGTAATTGGAACACCGTGTCCCAATTACTGACACTACTTGGATTCGGACTCGGGAGTGCTAAATAGTGTACCAGCGCAAACGCGAAATCCGGGAGACTATTATTTCTTAACCCATTAACGACCAAAAGGCCTGATTTTTTTGTTGATTTTTGACGCGATTTTTTCCGTAGTTATAGGCCTTAGAAAAATTTTGCAAACACGCGTTTCGACATGAAATTGAATGCCCAGATTCTGAAAGGGCATTCAATTTCATGTCGAAACGCGTGTTTGCAAAATTTTTCTAAGGCCTATAACTACGGAAAAAATCGCGTCGAAAATCAACAAAAAAATCAGGCCTTTTGGTATAAAATCTTATTCGCGGTCGAATACTGGTTTATATTGCGCGGTATACCGAAATTAGTATGGAGGAGCACCTCAAGTACCAATTACCGTCACCCACTCTTTTTACCCTTGAGCGCCAGAGGTAGAAAGATCGAGGTAAATACGACAATGACTATATACTACCTAGAGCGCCAGGGTAGAGTATAATAATTGACGGCAGAGCGGGGGTTGCTCAGATTACCTCATGTTCTACTTGGGCCACGGAATGCCTTAGACCTAATGGGAACAGTAGGACACGTCGATACGGCGTCACCAAGAGCACCTGGTTGACGACTTAACGGGGAGTAAGGGACTTTTCGCCCGAGTCGTTTAAATTGCCTACTGGAGCACAAGGTAGTCGATTCAAAAGAACTCTTAGATGTGTCAGGCGTGAAGGAGCTCCTTGCACGCCTGAAGCACCAGACGGATACTGCCGATTTGTGAGCTTACACCAGGTTTTAAAGGCTCTAAAATCGGCGACGATCGGCAGCGGCGTGACGTAACCGTCATTGCTAGGCAACGTTGGTTCCACTGTGCGTCGGAATCGCTTGTGCGCTCAGTGGGTCCTACGCGTTCGCTTTAATTTTGGTAACTGTGCTATCAAGGTCAACTTTACAGAAAAAACGATGAGGAAGGATTTGTCTTAACCAGTACAGCAATTGTACCGCACGAGGTACAGCATCTGCATGCCTGTTTTACCCAACAGCTGCACGAATATGGTCAAGGAGCTGTCCCGAAGCGAGGTAATAGCAGCGCCAAACGTTACGAGATACGTTAGCTACTATCACCGAGTTTCACGTTTCGCGCTGTTGATTTCCCGACTAGGTGCATCTACTACGCAAAACGAAAAGCGTTTAACAGAAGAAGTTAACTATAAAGAAAATGTTAATTTTCGTACATGTTTACGTTATTTAGCTATCAGTTTTATGTGCTCAACTGCTAACACCAGAGGTTTTGCACATACTACAATGGCTTATTCCAGTATAAAATTATTTACATTGATTTAAAATCTGCAATAGATGTCAAACGATGAACAAATAAAAAAAATTGCAGGATTAGTATTGAGCAGAAAACGGCCTTGATGAACCATGATAAATTCCGTCCCTTTCTCATTTCGAGGTAAAAAATGGGGGCATCCGTTTAATAACACAAAGTTGATCTTAAAATCATCTGTGAATATAAGCACGATGTTATTTTCAATGTTATCATAGGATACTTCCGTTCAAACCTACAAACTTTAGTATTTTCCATTCTATCATTTCAATCATTTCTAAATTATCTTATCTAAATATCTCACATCCACCTACATTTATAATACATATAACCGAATCCGTCTAAAATTGAGCGGCCGACGTATCTTTCCATCACCGATCTTTTTGAAAGGCTATAGCCGAATAAGCATGCAAAAATAGCCCTCACCTAAACAGTATACTTTAAATGTCATTTGAAAGGCACAAAAGAAAAACGTATTCTCATAATATTTTAGCCCTAAAGACCCATGTACATTTACCGAGCCGAGCTACATGTGAGATACGACATAAACCTCGATTTTTGGATTTTATTTTTTTCTCAGGATTATCGTCATTTCAGGTTTTAAATAAATACATGGAGGTACATTATTATCGCGGATTTTTTAAAACAAAATTATAGGTTCTCTAATCAAAAAAAAATCAAAAATTTTTCCGGCTTTTTCGAGCTTCATTTTGCAGTAAAGTAGTAGAATACCATTTTTCTTTTGTCTATTTTAGAGGACAAAATAAAAAGGGCAGTGTCAATCCTGGAACCGCCGAATGAAAATGACAACTAATCACAGAAAAAATGAAAGGGCACTCTTTCCTACCGCGGCCCTTGAACGCGCTAGCAAAAGTCGACATAAAAAAAAACAAAAAGGATGATAAAACTTACACATCGAATACGATCAAATTTAGCACGTAGACAGAAAAACCTACGCAGTGCACTAGTAAGACCTCAAAATCGGCGACCTAAGCCGAAGACACAAAAAGCTACGGAGCACAATACTTAGACTCTACCATTGGCGACCTTAAACACCTAGACATCGAATACGGTCAAATTCTACAGCTAGACACGAAAAGCTACAAAGCACACTACTTAGACTCCTTCATCGGCTATATTATACACCTAGACATCGACTATTTACCGAATTCTACACCTAGACCCAAAAACCTATGAAGCGCATAAATATTTTTAAAAAGTCTTAATATAATGCAGTAGGTAAATGCAATATATTACTCTTAAAATTTTTTAAATAAATACACGTTAAAAAAAATAATACTCGAATTCTTTGAAATTATTATGTTAATTGATATAATATAATATATTCAATTACGAAAACTGAAAAGTTACAGTATGTGCAGACAGCGCGCAGTAGCACGTTATGATAAACTATAAAATTGCGTAAGGGTGAAACTTTGTCTCATTTGTAGGGGGACTGGCTCTCCCTACACTATTGGGCAGCAGTTACTCCTCGCGGATTTATAATGGTTACGCTAAATAGCGCGCAGCAGTCGCGCTTTCGACCGGTGGCGCCGCTACACCATGGCTGATGCGACGGTTGTCCCAAAGGTTTCTCCGTGTATGTACAGGTAAACTGTGTTTTACCTGTATAGGAATTACTTTGTATCTTATAGTAATATAGGCTAATACTAATGTAATTTTATACTGGTTTTATAAATAAATAAAAATAAAAATTATCTCAATAATTAAATGAATTTTCATAATGATTGATAAAGGGATTCAAAAATTATTACCTAAGTTTCAAAAAGTGATATTTTACGAAATAATAAAGAACGATGCAAGTAATTTAAAAAAATAATATCTCAAATTTTAGGTAATTAAAAACTCTTTTAAACGAATTTTTTAAATTTATTAAACATTGAACTTGCCTTAAGAAAAAGATAAAAAAGTAAAAATCAAAAAGAAATTTTCCAAAATAAATTGAAACAAGACGCACTGAAGGGGGTCAGCACCTCAGTGCAAAAAGTACGCAGGACGAACGCGGGAAGCCTGCTGTTAGTCCTTACAAAGGAGAGCTTTGAAAAGGTGCCCGAACTGCACCCGGTGATCCAGAATGCGATCGGAGAGAACGCCATCGTTAAATCCAAAGTCCAGGAAGTCGATGTAGAACTCAAGGACATGGACGAGATCACGACGAAAGAGGAAGTCGTGAATATACAACGGAACGCAGACAGCTGTCGTAAGACTGTTAGCATCGGCAGCAAAAAAGCTCCTGGAGCGAAAGAACATCCGAATTGGATGGAATTACTGCAGAATCAGGGAGTTGGTGAGGCCACTAAAGTGCTTTAAGTGCTAGAACTTCGGACATCTAGCTCGGAGCTGCAAGAGCGAAGTGGACAGGTCAAAAAGTTGTATCAAATTTGAAGGTGAAGGACACAAATGCATGCTATACGCTACGGAAGGCGGAAAGGAACCCGTGAATCACATAGCGGGTAGCAGTCGGTGTCCCGCGTACGTGCAGGCACTCCAGGTGACTTCTAAACGTCGAAAATGAGAGTGCTCCAGTTAAATCTCCAACACTGTGAAGCCGCACAGGATCTGCTTATGCAGACAGTACGAGAGCTGCAGTCCGAGTTGACCATCCTCTCAGAACCCTACAGGCAGCTGGATACTCAACCTTGGGCGTCTGATGAAAGTGGTACAGCGGCGATCTGGTCATGCCGAAAGCATCCGTTCCAGGACACTGTAAGAGAGACCGATCGTGGGTTTGTGAGGGTGAAAGTCAAAGGAGTGCATTACTACAGCTGTTATGCCCCGTCCAGATGGAAGATTGAGGAGTTCAAGGATTTTCTTGACAGGCTGATTAGAGACGCGAAGGGCCGTTTCCCAGTAACCATCGCTGGGGATTTTTATACCTCGGCAGTTGACTGGGGCTGTAAGAGGACAAATAAGAGGGGGCAGGCTATGCTTGAGGCAATGTCTGCATTGGATGTCGGATTGCT
Source organism: Megastigmus dorsalis (assembly GCA_900490025.1). Taxonomy (NCBI): domain Eukaryota; kingdom Metazoa; phylum Arthropoda; class Insecta; order Hymenoptera; family Megastigmidae; genus Megastigmus; species Megastigmus dorsalis. The sequence continues at coordinate 22,234 of UELU01147031.1, read as the reverse complement.
TAATACAGGCACCAAACCAACTTTCGTGAAGGGTGAACCCTCATCCATTGTGGATCTTACATTTGTAAGCAGCAGCTTTATGCGCGCAAACCGCTCTTCGTGGACGGTTAGTGATATATACACCCACAGCGACCATCAGGACAAAAAAAAAGGTTATCAAAAGTCATCAAAGTCACCCTCTCAGACTGGTAAATAATAAAGTAAAATTAAGCCAAAAATCCTATATTTGTCCTACCAACTACAACCACAGAGCAAAATTTTACTGCACGAAACATCGCAAGGAAATAATAAGACTAGAAAATAACATAGCATAGATAGAACAACATTAGAATCATCCACTGGAAGAGGGAAACACCAACTAGACCGTCGGTCACGCGGACTTGGACGTGTCTCGTACGCGAGACACACATCTATCTCTTAATTACTATTTTAATATACTTCATTTAAACTTAACGACTCGATCTTATTGTTCACTCCTAAGACCTAACCGATCTCCGATAACCTTTAAGCCCGTAACAATATGCAGAGTGACACAGCCCCAACGCACCACTTTGCGAATCAGTTTATTCGGAACTGGATAAAAAAATAAAAGTGCAGCAAGTTTCATTAGATGTTAAGTTGTAAGAAGAATTCAATGGTATAGCCAGAATTAATGAAAATTTTTGGTTCAAAAGATAAAAAATTTATTTTCCGAAATTTCCAGGGATTACTTTACATACGCGTAGCGTAGTAATATAGGGGAACAACGGCGTGCGGCGGTCGCAGCAGAGTCGCGCGTCTGCCACCAGGCGGCGATGGACAGCTTTTGGCCAACACGTACCTTAACAATTGTCGCCAAGGATATAAGTAGGAGCGTGAAACCCGGTGTGGAGAAAACTGTTTTTGAGTAAAATTTTTTGTATTCAATATATTGAATCTTCTTTACCGAATATTCTTACTGGCGGTATCGTTTTTATAAATAATAGGAGCTCCTATTATTCTATTAATAAATCTTAATCCCCATAATTTATGGTATAGTATTAGGTTACAGAATAATGCGAAATAATATTATAGAAACCACTATTCTCACAGGCCCTACAAAGGGTGAAATATTACCCTTCCAATTCAAAAGACTACGATTTCCTATCAAACCTTCTTTCGCTATTACAATTAACAAGTTACAGGGTCAAACGTTTAAATACGTAGGAATTGATTTACGATCAGTTTCCGATTGGGCAATTATATGTGGGTATCTCATGGACTGGTAACTCTAAAAATCAGTTTATTTTATTACCAGTTAATAAAAACGTAACAAGGAATGTTACAAACCCAGAAATTTTATAGATTCATCGTTAAAAAAACAAAACATTTTTAAACAATTATTATATTACATCTATGTGCTATAGCGCGGGTGAAGCCGCGACGAGGGGTGCTAGTAATTTATATTATAACTAAACGAAAACTTTTACTAATTTTAATAGTAAAACAGCCGTAGGTTTTTTCCTATTATCAAAAGAGGCAGATACTAGATGAACTATTTTTTGAGCTTGCTTACTTACAGTTAATAATGATTTTTATCTATCAGTAAAAATGATTATTAGAAGCTCGTGAGCGAGTAGAGTACAGACATAATTATTTTTACAAAAATGTAAAATTAAATTGTTTAATTTTAACCGCAGAGCAAATTTAACTTTGTAATAAGATTCGTTCTTTTCGTTACTATTTTTCATCACAGCAGACTCGGCAGAACGAGTCCTTTGTTCGCGCGCCAAGCCTCATCAGGCGTACGCGGCAAATCGTCTCATCGTTCCAGTCGTCGCCACCGGTGCCTTAAGGTTCGCGGGTAGCCGAAGGATGGCGCCCACCCTTCATCAGTAGCATCGACTCCTGGTGATCTGTACATCGTCGATATTGCGAGGTACATCGCCCAGCGAGGTTAAGTGCATAAAGAACTAATTTTTTGCGACTCCATTTCCCAGCGAAGGGAAAAGGGCCTATTGCGGCAGCCACGGACCAGTCGCGCGCCGACTTGTACCGCATCCCGGAAATACCAGCATTTTTCAAAAGCGACCCGGCCTTGTGATTTATTCAAATTGAAGCGACCTGTCGGAATGCGAGATTCGCGAGCGACGCGACAAAAGCTGACATCGTGATTGCGAACCTGGATTTCGACGTCATCAAGGACCTCATCACGGCGCCAAACATCGCGGATAAATATGTGCGAATTAAAGACCGCGTGATCGCCACATACTCGAGCTCCGCGGAAAGCCGACTAAGGCGCCTGCTAAAGGGTCAGGTATTAACCGACGGGAAGCCCTCGCAAATTTTGTGTAGATTGCGCAATCTGAACGACAACGGCTGCAACGACGCAATAATTAAGTCCGTATTTCTCGAATAGCTGCCTACGAGATGCAAAGCAATACTCGCTGCGTCGAACGTAGATGACCTGCATAGATTAGCGGAACTCGCGGACTAAGTGATGGAAGTGACTAGCTTGGGGCCGAGCTATGCGACTTGTAGCATAGATAAGCCGGCTGCAGCAGCCCAGAAGGGAGCTTCGATTCAACGCATTTCGCTATACCTAGCCGCTTTAAGCGCGAAAGTCGATCGGCTAACCGGGCTCTCACAGATCTCGATTTCGCGTTCGCGTACATCGACGACATTCTCGTCGCCTCTTCCTCCCCAGAAGAGCACGAAATCCACTTGCGAACCGTATTAAGCAGGCTTAAGAAATTTCACCTTTGTCTTAACGTGGCAAAATGCAACTTCGGCCGCAAGGAGCTACAATTCGTAGGCCATATCGTTAGCCACGAGGAAATTAAGCCGGTTCCGAGCAAGGTAGATGCGGTCCTTGAGTTCCCCAAGCCGCGCACCGTAGCAGAGCATCAAGCGCCTCTAAACGAATATAGGCGTGACTCTAAAAAGAATGATAAGCGCGAGATCAAATGGTCCCCAGAAGCTGAGGCGGCATTCGAAAGGGCGAAAAACGAGATCGCAAAGGCTACGCTTCTAGCTCATCCCTGCAACGAAGCAGAAACGCGCGTAGTAACCGACGCATTCTACTTTCCTATGGGCGCCGCGCTCAAGCAACGCGTCAACGGCCACTGGAAACCACTCTTGTTTTTCTCACGCAAATTTTCCCAATACAGCTAAAGGGTAGCGCTTACGTCAGAGATCTGACGGCGATTTACGAGGCGATAAAGTATTTTAAACATTTTTTAGACGGCCGCGAGTTCAAGGTAGCAACAGATCACAAGCCATTGATCTACGCCTTCGCCGTCAGAGCACATTTACGGTACGTCCTTGAAGTTACCTGGGAAGCTTTCCTAGAAGAATTCCGTGAGTTCATACGTCAAGTCCGCCCGGTACCAATCGCGCACAAACACGCGAATCGCGCATTCGTTTTTAAGGACCTGTCGTCGTGCACACATGTATTTCTCCGCGTACGATCGGTGAAAAGGCCTCTAGAGCGCCCGTATTCGGGACCACACAAGATCCTAAGCCGAGAGTCAGACCGCGTATTCACGCTAGATGTAAACGGAACACCTCGTAGCGTTTCTACGGAAAACATCAAGCCAGTGTACTTCGTCTCGGACGACCTTGCGAGCGCAACCGAACGAAGCGGCGAATCGACTAGTCAGCAGCTCAGGACTTACGCGAAGAGAAATGTCAAGTTCGACCCAAAGATTAAAAATGAAGTTATTTTTAAGTCGTATTTTGTAAGGCACCGTCGTCAAAGCTTGGTTCCTGATGTACTTGTCCCTCACGATTGCGCTTCCATTACGCGCTATTATATTATTATTAAGAAAATGTAAAAGTTTATTTTATTTTTTTGTATCGCTAACACGTGGGGGGAGTGTGTAGGGACTGCGCACTCGCTTGCGCCATTGTAGAGAAGAGTGGGGGAAAGAAGAAGAAGGAAAGAGAAGAGACGTAAAATGACCAGTACCGCTCGAACGCTCGTGACGAGCAGCAGCTCGCCTTTGACTGTATTAACAATTAGGAATAAAGAGCTTTTGTACAGGTCGAGCCTTTAATTGTCCGCTTCCTCCAACCTCATCGTCCGTAGGAATAGGGCCTGCTACCAGGCCTCAACTAGGAGTGCCCAATCCCTATAGAAAATATTCATCTAACGCCATCTATTATCTTCCATCTCAATTGGCGATATCAACAAAATGACAAAACTCCGTATAATAAATTTTTTATCTTTTGAACCAAAAATTTTACATTAATTCTGGCTATACCATTGAATTCTACTTACAACTTAACATCGAATGAAACCTGCTGCACTTTTATTTTTCCATCCAGTGCCGAATAAATTGATTCGCAAAGCGGTGCATTGGGGCTGTATCACTCTGTATAGCGTCAGGAAAACGTTTAAACAACCTAAACGAAACGAAATATTAACACAAAGCTTTGCATTGACGATAACTTAAAAATGCATTACCTTTATGGAATAAACATCATTTAAATTAAAATTTAATTTAATGTCTATCAATTAAGCCCTATAAGATTTCATAAAACCAGTCTAAAGTATAAATTAATAGATATGGAATTCTTTTTTATTGAGGTTAAAATGCAAATTAATAGAACAATAAGTAAAAAATTGTAAACGCAATGGATGAGCCTTGTATATGTATATTATCACAGTACTTTCTGGAATACTTACTAGAAATCAAACTTTGAATCGATATTATAGTTGACGCCATTTGTCTATCATAACAATACTAAGTGATCAATATTGGTCAGTATTATCAATTTTTGAATTATAATTAATTACTATCAATTTTTCTACTATTTTTAATGAATAGAATTGAGGAACATAAACTAAAACTATACACTATGCTCTATATTCAATTCGGTTAAATAATGGGGCATAAGATTTATCTAGGTTTTTTGTCTTCTTTTTTATTAATAACATTATCGAAAAAAAAAACATCAATTTGATTTTCATAATGTAAAAATCTTAGATAGAGAGAAAAACTGGCATCGTAGGACATCTCTTAGAGATGTTAAACATGCTTTTTAACATAACGCATATGCGTACAAAATCGGCCTTTACACACGTTGCATAAAAAATATTTTATACTAGTTTCACCTAAAATCGCAACTTTGACATGATTTTTAGGCTCTCGTATTATAAAATATTGTTCGACACTTGTGGGTAGGCTGATTTTTAGCGCATGGGATGTTTTTCGCCCGAGCAAATACAACTTTCCCACCCGAGTCGAAAAGCACTAGTACACAACACGTGCACTCAGGTTATCTTGACTCGTGTGATTGTTACCCTCGCTTCGCTTGGGCGGAAACCTTCAACTTTTCCGCACTAGTGCAGAAAGTAAATCACTTTTCCACAACAGTGCGAAAAAGTTAACAGTTGCTGTCAAGGGAATATGTATTTTATGCACGAAAAATAAGAAGAAAGAACCATTTCCACGCATTTTAAAAAAAAAATATTGTGTTCAACATGTGCAAGAAATAAGCTATTCCACTCGTGTGAAGTTTGCAACACTCGACTGCAGCTATTATGTACTCGACTTCGGCTCGTGCGTTTACCTGCGACTCATGTTACAAACTTCCCACTCATGGAATAGCCTATTTTCAGCACTACTTGCAGTGCACTATTATGAAATTCTTTACGTAAAGTTCGTGCGTAAAGTAACATTTTTCGTGACTACTGTTACTTTACGTACTCACTGAATGCGTTGACATGCATAAAACATTATTTGAGACTCGGGTGCAGTACTGTTTCGGATATGCACTTACCTCTGTTTCTGAAATAGTATTATCTTGTACTTCGCCATCAGCTTCTTCGTCTTCATCGTCATCGTCATCGTCATCATCAATTTCTCTGTTTTCTGTACTTTCTTTGGTTTCTTTATCTCTCATCTTCTTCTCATCAGAATCTTGATTTTCTTTCATTTTTTTTTCCCCTTCCTGTACAGAAGCATAATAAATTAAGTTTTTAAAATAATAATTCAGATACATGCTAACGAGTTTTGTAATAATTTTTTTTTGGTTTATATATAAAATGTCAATTTTATTATAAGATATTACAGTTACAGTTGATTCACGTTAGTTCTCAAATTAAACTATAGGCTTAATTAACCTTCTAAAGCTCAGACGTGCAGCATTTTTACGTTGATTGAAAAAAGGTGGGTAATGATTTAAAATGCCGTATACTATCGTCTTTTGGATCGCTCTTTCGATTGGCATAGTCAAAGTTTCCAAAAAAATACTCTAAACCCTTTATTTTTTTAAAAATTTCTAAAAAAAAAGCTATTTTTGTTGTAAGATATTTTTTCCAATTGAATTGTTCACTATGTTACAGGCACATAGGAAAATGACAATATGACGTATTGTCGAGACTTGGACTTAAAAAATATTTAAAGGCAAAGGTCGGTTTTGTGGAAAGATTTATGAATAATTTCTGGAAGCCTCATACTTTCGATTTAAAACTCTACATGGAGCATAATAGTATTTTATTTTTGAAATATCCAATTTTACATAACGGATCTACCATCTTGAATTTCGTAAAACTCACTACAGATTCAAGTTTAGTGATGATTAAAATCTGTAAGAATGATAATCAGCAAAATTTCACACCGTCTTGGTTTGTAATAAAATGAGCAATTTACGTATTTCTAGTAGCTTCGTAGCAACCGCCGTGCCACGCCTCCTGCAAATTAAAATAGGTTAAAGAAAACTCGAAATACCTTATTTTGTATGATTATGACACGAAATAATCTAAAAGATCTGAAATTGGAATAATTTTCTCAATTTTGAAAAATTTTAAACATTCAGACACCAATGGAAATCAATAAAAACTTAAATATTTCAATGTATATCAATGGAATCAAGATGGCGGAGGACGACGGGTTACATCTCGAGGCCATTCCGCCAGATATTTATCTAAAGTGTCATAAAACTCAGAAAAATAGTGCAGTGGTGTGCATTTTGTGCGACGGTGTGTACCACAAAAGTGATTTTAACAAAAAAAAAAAACAAGGAAAATACATAACAAATGTGTGGGTGATATGTACTGACCACGAGAATATAAACATAACCTCTGAAAATAAAGACCCACGTGTTATAATTACCTACTTAAAAGAAGAACATAAAAAGCAAACAGAAACTATCGAAAATCAGACCGCAAAGTACAACAATTTAGTGGTTGAATATAATAACCTAAAGAAAAAATATGATAGATTGTTACAAGAAAAGAAAGATGTCGATTACGAACAAATAGAAGAGAATCTCAAATACAAAGTTGAGGCTACTCAAGTAGAAAATAAAATTCTTAATCAACTTAATTCAGAATTAAATGAAAAGAATATATTACTTAGAGGAAAGTTAGAAAAAGAAAAAGAAATTCCAAAAAGAAACAATAAATCCTATGCTGAAGCAATCTCAAAAATTAACAAACAAACCAAAAGTGTACCTAGAATTGTTATAAAACGAAAACAGGAAAGTGATAAATCTAACATGGCAGAAAATGTAATCAAACAATTAATTAAAGACACAAGAATTCAAACAAAAAAGATCGTCAGAGAGAAAAAAGATACTGTTACAGTAAGTTGCATGAATGTTGAAAGTGCCAAGGCAGCAGAAAAAATTCTGGACGTGAAACTAAATCATATATCAAAATCGAAAAAGAGAAACCGAAGAACCCAAAAATTAAAATAGTTGAAATCAATGGTGTACAATTCCCAGATATAAATACAATTGAAAGAGACATAAACTTTTGTGTATTTTGACCAAGCCGAGGGGAACAAAAAGAAAGAAAAATCTGCTGCATAGGTCGTTTGAAGACAGCCAGAGGTCGTTACAAACGAAAGAAAGTGTAAGAAAATTGTGTAGCCTTCGATGTTGTAACCTTTTTTTCCAAAACACTAATGTTGTAAAACTTGAAAAACTAAAGGCGAGTTTTTGCTTAAAATGTCGTAACGCAGTGATATTCCGACTTCAGTTTTTTTTTCGTGCGTAAAAAAATAAAGGTCTTTATTACTTCTGAACAACTTCTGTCGACTTCTCTGGTCGACTTAAAGGTCTTTGTCGGGATCGTAGGAGACGCAGCGACCTTTATTGCGCGCTCCTCTTCCCGTTTCCCGCCAGATGGCTTCGGTAATCTCTAGCCAGATGCCCCGTAGCATTTCATCTGATACCGTGGATGTCGAGGACTCGCCGGACCGGGACATTGACCTTGCTCCCCTTTGGTATCTTTAGTTACAGGAGAGCTAGGCCGTCCGATGGGTTTCCTGTAGCCCTGTCGCTTTTTGATCGCTTCGGGAGACTTGCTCCGCGCTCGATGCTTGAGCTGCTCGGTCAGTCTCTTGACCTCCTTGAGCAGCTCTGCAAATACCGTTGTCTCCTGTTGACCTTGGCCGACCGCTGCCACTTTCGTCTCAACGCTTGAGACCACTGGTTTGGCCTTTGGAAACCTCTGAGGCTTCTTATAGGCCACTTCCGGCATCACCGTGTTCCGTGGCGATGGTGGAGGTCTAAAAGCTTCACCGGCTATGCTGATGTGCTCAGCCTCTCTTGCCAACTCCATCAGTGACTCCACGTCACGGGCATCTGCACGACGGACCATACACTGAAATTTTGGTAGCATATTCCGGTGGATCAGGTCCAGCTGCGCTTCGATCGAAGGCACTGATACCTGCTTCATCACAATGGCTTGCAGGCACGTGAGAAAGTCACGCACCGGCTCCTCTTGGCCTTGGGTGCGTGCATTCGCTTCTGGAATTAACTTCTGCTGAAACCCCTTGTTCACGCCATACCACCTCCTGGCGGCAGCGCAGAACTCGGACCACGTCCTCCATTTGTCGCGACCATTTCTATACCAAATGACCGCAACCCCCACTAGTAATTCTGACAGAGAGGATAACAGCTCCTCTTCTGTCAGATCTGCGAGCACACGACACTCTTCTACTCGGGTGAGAAAGACATCAATACTCTGATCCTTCTCCCCCGAGAATCGGACTTGCCATCGTCTCACGATCTGGCCCACGTCTAATACGTAAACGTATCCTGGAAATTCACATGTTGTCGCTTATTTAAGCCTTTTTCAGCCTGCATCTCCGGATGCAGGCCAAAACCAGTGGCGTTCGGTCTCAGCGAACCCCTGCTCTCTAGTCTTGTACTAGAAGCCATACGGAGCTCTTTTCTCCCTTGGTTCACATGGAACTCTGGCGCTGTCGGACTCAACCGACAATCGCTGCCATTCTGCGTGCACATGCATGGAGCTTTTGCCGCTCCTTTCAGCGCTGTGCAGCGACGAGAGATCTCGGAAACCCTCTCGTTGGCCAGTCTCATCTGCTCCTTTATCTCGGAGAATATCATCATGATATCCCCGGCTTGAGGTCCAGTGAAGACCATTGGAGGTGCTGCTTCCTCCGTCTCGTCACCTGTAGCGGACCCATCCGTCACGCTACTGGTGTCGCTATCCCTAGTCGGCCTTTCCATCTGCCCGACTGGGACTTGCTCCATAATTGAGCCCTCCTCTTGAAGCTCCTTCTCCGGCTGCATTGCGTTGCGCCTGTCGCTCGCTCTAGCCACTGGATCCACCAGCAGCATCTGGCAAGGGTGTGACCCCTCGTGATTTGCGCTCTCGCTGTAGATCATGGATCCGGTCACTTCGAAGGCCTTTCCTTCGATATAGGCTTTTCGCAACTCTTCACGCTTCATTTGTTCTTTGAGCTCATCTGATTCTCCAGATGGCTCAAAATCGGCTGCTGAGTGTTCCCCAACAGCCATTTCTGCAGCCTGTTCTTCTTTTCGAAGGGAAGACCCTGGCGGTTAAGCTGCAATTCCATTAGCGCTTCCTCTTCTATTCCATAGCAGCAGCCCTCTAGTGCCTTCAGCGTCGTATCTGCCATTTTCCTTGAGATTCATGCTGGATTTCCAAAATCACTCACTATCTGACGTTCAAATCTCGAGTTCGAATCTTACGCAGTGCACTAGGTTTTACTCTAGTGCACCTCTCCAGATCTGCTCGAGCAAGAATTCGACTTACGCCGGGTTCGAACCTCGAACTCCCGTGTTCGAATCCTGCCTTTATTCGAGCTGTATGGCTTCAAGTACACTAGCTTTACTGACTATTGCACTCTTCCGGGCTTTTTGGATGCACAGACTCCACTTGGTCTGTGCTTCCTTCATCAGGAATACTCTGGGTTCGAACTTCGACTCGCACAAGTTCGAAGTCTTTCTTCGTTCGAACTTTTCTTCTAGTGCGCGTTCGAACCCCCTGTTGCTTCGCGTTTTTCCACCTGAGGTCACAGGTTCGAATCCTACTAGTGGTGTGCAGAGATCGATTTCACGTGCTTTCGGGAGTAATTCGCTCTCTACGCAAATTCTCTCCAATCAAAAAATTTTATTTTTCACAAAAAAAAATTTAATCATTTAAACAATTGGCAATCTCAATTCTTGGATTAAACACAAAACCAACTAGAATTCTATTTAATTCCCTCCCGAAAGCACTTTTCCGCAAAGGAAGACGCCGATAGCGGCCCATGGTCAAACTTGGCATGAATCCTATAAAATCGACTTCAGCACAAAGAATCCTTAATCTCTGAAGTATTTGAATAAAAAATGTCATTTCTACGAAGTGGAAAATATAAAAAAAGTGATTTTTTCTAATTTTTAGTACTAGACATCGGATTAAATCTTGAGTTTTTCACTCATATTAACAAAATTTACTTGAATTTGTTTTATATTTCCGCGCATTTCCCCCGATTAAATTTTATTCCAATATTAATATTTTGATCAGCTATAAAGAATAAAAAAATTTTGTACGTTTATCTAGGTTTATTTATTTTCTGCGCATTCGTCGGCGTCCTCCTTTCCTAACTATCCGTTGTGCGACTATCTGAAAACGCTTCTAAAAAAACCCAATCACTACACAACAAATAAATAAATAATTTATCACAATCACGTGATGTACTTCACTCGTCCATTCTAAAAATTTTTAATCAAAAAAAAAAAAAAAGTTTTGAAAATTCATCAAAAAGAATTTTTAAACTGTTTTACCGACAGCTTTCTATCGATATTCAATCTGCAAGGGATGGATTATTATCCTATAATCCACCCTCTCTTTCATCCGGTCCACTCACTTGGGCGAATAAAGTACCTCGCCGCCAAATTATTTATAATAATTAATAACAAATTTTAATTTATTAAATAAACAATTATCCGGTGCTTGCACACCACTATTTTTGCTGTGTACAGCATATACCACTGTACACAGCCTTCAGACGGGAGCACACGCCAATATTAATTACCATCAAATAATTCAATATTTTCGGCGCTTACGCCTATGCGCTTGTGCTCGCGCTGGATCGACACCGCTGGATTTTCGAGCTGAGCGCTCCCCTCTCGGCTATCTTAGCCGTAGCAGTCGGCGCACTTACCTGTACTGCACTAGGGTTTGCGCTCTCTCTCGCTCTCACACTCAATATTCGGCTCACACGTGCCGGGGCTTTTACAGTCCTCCCGGCCGATGTAAACAAAGTCGCGCTGACTCTGAATACTTACTACGCGTGCCTTCTCGATATGTTCGTTGCTCGGAATTATGAAGTCGAAATATTATTTCGAAATAATATTCTACCGTTTTCCGAGCCAACTTTTACACTTTTAATTTCGCGCCTATTTTCCCGTAGCCGAACACGTTCAGGGCGCCAGTCGTAACGGGGCTGTTTTTACTGTGTGCAGTACCGGTGTACTGCACACTCCTACCTTTCCTGCACGTTGCAGCGGGAAAATCTACACGTGATTTTCCCCGCTGATCTGGTAAAACGGCTGCTGTACAAATGCGAGACTCTCTTGACGAGTCTCGCTTTCCGTTGCGCGGACTTATCCTATCGTGAGCACCGTGCTGTGCTCACGATGCCAGCTACTCAGTTTTTGCACAGTGGAAAAGCTTTATTATTTGTCACATTTGCATTGTTATCTGATTTTCTGTGTTGTGTCGAATAAACTTCAGGTTTCTTGATTTGGTGTACTACCTAGTCATACCCAAACCGGTTTCTATCGAATAATTAGAGAAAGATTGGTCCCTCGAGCTGGATCGGGTCTAAATCCAACGAAATCGGAAACTAGCGTGTCTCGACATAAATAAAGAAAGCAGAAATAGAAATCAGGTGGCAGTAGTGGCTTCTCTCAAACCATTTCTGCCGGTAATGAGAGGGCAAGGTCTGGATGCAGATAGGTAACACTGTTACTTAGTAGTTTCTCGGTTCTCGGTCTCAAACCAACAACTAGCCCCATTCAAACAATTGTGATTGCAGAGTACTAGATAGATTAATACTTGCTGGAGCCTACAAACTCTCTATTCAAACCAGGCAAAGACTGCTTTGAATAGATCTGCAAAATCGCCGGAGCACCTCTCGAAAAGTTGGCCATATCGGGCTACATCGTATCTTGATGCACGCTAATGGAGTCTAGCATAAGAAACATTGAATCGTATCGCTCACGATTAATTTTCTCGTTATCTACAGAGGTCTGGTCTTCTCGACTCTCAACAGAATGATTGTCACAGGGGGCAAATCACCCAGATGGCCCTTCTCGGGGTCCTAGATGACACAAGTGAAGCTATAGACAAGCGTATGATTACTGCGCTTGTACTCTTTGGTTTTTCAAAGGCTTTCGATACAGTTCTCTACGGTCTCTTGCTTCTGAAACTTAAACGCCTTATGTGTTTCGATAGTGCCCTTGCTTGGTTCTATGCTTATTGGTATGATCGTTTGCAGACGATGGTAGATGGGTGGCACGGCCTCAGGATGGATAAAGGTCATGGCCGGCGTCCAGCAGGGGAACGTCGTTGGACGCTTCTCTTCATCGTTTTTATTAACGATCTTCCTTCCATTCTAAGCGTCTCTCGTACCCAAATCTACTACTCTTTTCTGCCTGCCAACTTCTGCGAAGGCATTGCGGAGATTACGCGGGATGCTGAGGCTGTGGCCTTCTGGGCAGCTGACAATGGTCTATCTCTTAACCTCGAGAAGACTACGGCGATGTTCTTGGGTAGCAAAGCCTTCATTTCTCGCTTGGAATTCGAGAGTATGCCCAAGGTCACTATTCTCGGGGTTTCCACTCCATACGCGGCCCTCGTTAAGAATCTGGGTGTTGTAACTACCCCAACTCTCAACTGGGCACATCACCAGAACCAAGTGCTGCATCGTGTCAACTATTCTCTTCGTACCCTCAAATTCTATAAACATGCTCTTTCTATTCCTACGAAGAAGAATTTAGTTGAGAGTTTAACCTTTCCTCACTTTGACTATGCTTGCACCGTCTATCACGACATCGATAAAACGCGCACCACCAAGATTCAGTGTGCACTTAATGCATGTGTGCGCTTCGTATGTAACAATATCCCCCGCTCGGGATACGTCACTCCGCACTGCATTAGCCTAGAATGGCTCTCTGCGGCCAAACGTCGAGAATACTTCATAGGCTCTCTGGCGTTCAACATCTTGGCGCATCGCAACCTGACCTATCTATTTTTTTTAAACCATATTTCATTTATTTTTTTGGCAGGTAATACCACCTGGTTTCTAATAAACTTGGATTGTCTGTTCGTCTTTTGCTGCTCCCTACGGTTTCTGGAAAAAATGACGGCGCTTTTTCACCGAGAAGGACGTAAACTTGTCATTCTTACCGTCGGATGCCTGACTGTTCGTGGCATTGGAGGAGGGCTATTTTTTGGTCGTGAAAGTGAGTTTTCTTTAAGTTTTTCTCGGCCCCCTCAACTTCTGAGGTTATGTCTCGATCTCAGTCATTCCTGCATTTTTCACCCAAAGGTGGCAGCTCTGTCCAAAATTTCTTATTTCAAGGCTAGCCACACTTTCTTACTCTTCGCTAGGTCCTTCCCCGCACTGATTAGTGCCGGCGTCATTTCGCCCAGGTTTCATATCTCATAGCCTCTACGCCCTCTTTGCACACCTTCTGCATGATCGGTTTTGCTGTGTTTCCGAACTCTCTTTGCGGCTATTAGATGGCCCCCACTACGTGCCGACGACCCTATCCGTATCTCGCGTGTGATAGGGCACGTAACCGGTTACATATAGAGCTGCTCTCTCTCTGGACGCTGACGGTTGGCTTCTGCCTCTGCCGTCCATTTTTCGACCTTGCTAAATTCTCCGGTGATTCTCGGAGCACAACTAATTGCCTTTGTGGCATTAGCGCATATCTGGCTATCAGAGGTGTTTGTGACGTTTCTCCACACTTATTACAGTGAGTTTACGAGCTTTACTTTCACCTTTCTTCGGAGGGTAGGCGTGGATGGAGTTTTTGCGAGCAAAATTTTCATTTTCTTAAGTTTTCACAAATTAAGCGCAGATTAATTCGCGCATTTCTCGCGAAAATTATACACTCGCGCACTCCACAGATGGTGTCAGTTCCTCAAATTTGACATCTTCGTCACGCCTTGCTTGCTATGTCGAGAACGCAGCCTGCAGAGTGCCCAGTGTCTCATCGTTTGGTCACACGACTCACAGATCCATCTTTGCCGAGCATAAAGTGCAACAACTAAGTGCATGTAGGGTGCTGCACTCCGGAGATCTTCGCATATTCGTGCTCTGTGTGTTTGTGTGTGGCTACGGCTTAATAGCAGATAAGGCTCCCTCTCCAATCACTGTCCGAATCTCTGACCACGCTCACGGCCAGGTGTGGCTCGAGCGGCAAGAGGCTTGGCTCTCCAATTTCTTCAGCGTCACTGCAGGCCTTTAAACAGCATAGAACCGGCTCGATCTCTCCTGTTTCTTCAGTTGGTTGCATAGGGAACGGGATCCTCGAGATGCAAGCCAGCTCAAACACGGTTCCTCCCGATGCTTAGCCAGTGTGGCTCTTTGGTATTGTCACTGCCATCACTAAAATTCAGCAGGACATGGCTGAGCTGAATTCGAGTATCCGTGCCGATCTAAATGAGACTCAAGCCATCGCACAGTAAAAATGAAGTAAAATATTTTTTTAACAAATCGCTTGAATGCTTAATTTGTGTCCGATTCATATCATATTGTTTTTAAATACTTGTGATGAATTTCACAAAAATAGCGGAATTGATGAATAAATAGGTCCATTTATTCATACTAGTTACGAAACAAATCGTCGAATAATTCTTGTTATGAGATTGTTGGTCATCGGTAGAAGTGAAATAAATGTGTTCTGCAATCTTATGGACATTTATAGTGGTTTGAGTAATAGCAGTTACACTAAAATCGTTGAGCATATTCATTCTGTTGCAAACGTAATGTGCGATTTTATTTGTAAAAAAGCAGTCGAAGAAGAAAAAAGAAAAAATGCAGATCATGAAAGGCTGCTTCTAAGTTTTAAAGTTTTGGGTGATGGAGCTTGGAAAAAGCGTGATTTCAAGTCATTGTATGGAGTTACGACACTCATAGGATATTACTCTGGTAAAGTGATTGACTTAGTAGTGAAAAGTAGCTATTGCCAAGGGTGCACTTTCTGGAAAAACAAGACTCACACTGATGAATATCATGAATGGTACGAGGAACACGAGGAAGAGTTCACAAAAAACCATGAAGGTCCTGCGGGAAAAATGGAAGTGGATGCCGTAAAAGAAATGTTTTCGAGATCTGTAGAGAAATATGGAGTTAAATATGTAAATTATATAGGAGACGGTGATGCAAAAAATTTTAAGGCGATTTTAGATTTATAACCGTATGGTGATGAATTTACGGTTGTAAAAAGTGAGTGTGTCAGCCATGTAGTAAAGCGAATGGGCTTTAGACTCCGCAATATCAAAAAAGAAAAAAAGCTTGGTGGCCGAGGAAAATTAACCGACAAAATTATAAAAAATCTTACGTCATACTACGGCTCAGCAATCCGCAGAAATAAAAACAGTGTCGAAGACATGAAAAATGATATAATGGCAACATTTAAACATGTTTTTTCGCCAAAAGAAAATCCAGATCACGAAAGTTGTCCTTCTGGAGCCGATAGCTGGTGCAAGTGGCAAAAGGCTATTGCTCGAGGACAAGATCCGTCACTTACAAATCTTTCTCCACCACTTCATCTAACATTAAAAGAACATCTACTTCCAATTTACGAAGATTTATCAAGAGACGATTTACTTACAAGATGTTTAGGTGGCCACACCCAGAATGTTAATGAAAGTTTTAATTCGATCGTTTGGCTAATGACTCCAAAACATCTGCATTCTGGGTTTAAAATTGTTGAAATTGTTTCTTTTATTGGTGCGGGTGTTTTCAACGAGGGATACAGTTCCATTTTAAAGATCATGGATAATTTGAGCATTCGTATTGGGACTCAATGCAGAATATTTGCTAAAAATACGGACCGTGACCGGATAGCTCGGAAGTACCGGCGCAGATTAAATGAGTCAAAAGAAACCCGACTAGCCCGAAAGCAACAAGTTCTTCAAGAAAATGCATTATTTGATGAAGCTGAAGGAATAGTGTATGGGCCAGGGATCGCAGATTAATCGCCAAGTCACTAAAATCAGTAGTTTTCATGTGTAAAAACTTGAAACGCATTTTTCTAAAACCTACATTTTTTGAATTGGCGTAACTTCTCATTTAAAAACTTAACGACAGAACTTGCTTAAACTTTCCACGAAGTTACTTTATAATATTGTTTTCCATTTACACCTAAAGATTTAAACTTTTTTTATTAAAAAAGTAATTTTTTAAACAAAAATATAACAAAAAAAGACGGTGAAAAATTGTACTTTTTTTTAAAAAAAGATGTCGAATTTACAATTTTGTAATTTTTTATGCATTTGTAGGTAAGCATAGAGCGAAATTATACTACTAATCGAAAACTGTTTCTATTTTTTGTTTCAGATCACCGAAAAAAATTGGAGAAATTACGCCAATTGCAAAGTCGCTCGTTACGTTGCGAACTACGACGTCGCATAGCACCGCCATTTTTTTTGTTTTTATTTTAAATAAAAAATCATTTAAGGTTTTTTAATAGTGTGTAAAAATGTTATTAAAATTCAGGAAATAATAAATATTTTTGTCTCCTAAAAAAAGAAATTCTTAAAAAACCTATCGTTTTTCGTTTCTAAAGGAGTTTCCCCCCTTAATTCATCGTAATACAAAAAATTAATGAACTGCATATTTTCCTTAAAAACTTTAAGCTATTATAAGTAAAAACTTTATTATTTACGACATTAGCACCTTCCACAATATATATATATATATATAGTCAAGTTCTGTTATTTCTGGGACGATTTCTTGTATGCATTGTTAATTTCTGCGATAAATGCGTCTTTCTGGGAGATCCCAAAAAAAAAATGGATCGATTGTCATCTTCTGGGATATTCTGGTGCGTATCACAATATTTCTTTAGTAACATTTTCGTGGCTTAATACATAATAGCGACCGGAAATAGAATTGGGCGTCGCAGACGAACATCATTGGGGTCGGGGGTTATGTGGTTTTAGTTTATTATATAATTAGCACAACTATCATTTCGCAAAAACCCAGCCGTTGTGAACAATCTTTTAAGAATCCCAGAATCACACACTTACGCATATATATAGAGTCGTACATGCTACAAGGACATCATTATTGGGCTTTCTGTGTACCTACACATCGAGTACTACCGAATCCTATGTCTAGACTCAAAAAGATACGGAGCGCACTACTTAGGCTCCATCATCGACGGCCTTACACCCCTCGACATCGAATACGGTCAAATTCTACACCTAATAGACACGAAAAGCTACGGAGCGCAATATTTAGACTCCATCATCGGTAACCCTAAACACCTAGACAACAAGAACGTCAGATTTCCACACCTATACACGAAAAGCTACGGAGCGCACTACTTAGACTACATCATCGGTGACCCTATACACCTAGACATCGAGTACGTCCGATTTCTACAGCTTGACACGAAAAGCTATGGAGCGCACTACTTAGACTGCATCATCAGCGACCTAGACATCGAGTACGTCCGATTTCCACACCTTGACACGAAAAGCTACGGAGCACACTTCTTAGGCTGCATCAACGGCGACCTTATACACCGACACATCGAATACGGTTAAATTCTACACCTAGACACGAAAAGCTACGGAGCGCACTACTTAGACTCCATCATGGGCGACCTTAGACACATAAACACGAAAAGCTATGGAGCACACTACTTAGACTCCATCATCGGTGACCTTAAACACCTAGACATCGAGTACGTCCGATTTCCATACCTAGACACGAAAAGCTACGGAGCGCACTACTGAGACTCCATCATCGGTGACCCTATATACCTATACATCGAATACGGTCAAATTCTACACCTAGACACGAAAAGCTACGGAGCGCTCTAGTTGACTTCATCATCGGTCACCCTGTACACCTAGCCATCGAATACGACCGAATTCCACACCTATACATAATAATCGATATACACACCTAGACAGAGTATAATATGATTATATTATATTAATATACAATTTTTTTTCGGCATATTCCAGTATTTTATTTATATATCTATATATATTACTCTCTATATGTTACCTATATTTTGTACTATTAGTTTCTACTGGTAATATCTTGATGATGACATACATGGAATAGACTTGTATCGGGAAGAAATTTTTATGTATTTGTATATCTATATATAGCGTCTGAACCACTCGATAAATTGTCGTTAAACAATGAATTTAAAAAAAGAAAACTAAGGCATCCCTAAAGGAAAACAGAGTCCAAATCATACTTTGAGTTACCAGCGTACCATGCGAGGTGAAGAGGTAGCAGCGCAACACGGCAGGAGCAGCTAAACGAGAGTGGTCTCTCACAAGCTACACCGCTTCTCAGCGCGCATAGTCGCCTGGTAGGCGGGCCAAAGGTGGTCGGCATTGGACTTCTCACGGACCCACCTACCATCAATACAGTGTAATCAACTTAATCCTCATGTTTCCTGGGCATTTCTCCTCTCGCGACGTTTGAGAAATATTCGAATTTTGATCGCCGGAAATACGTCATCACGGACCGGAAAGAGGACGATTCCTTTCTCAAATACAATAAATAATGCAAAATGACAACGAAAATTTCAAACCAGCTTTATTAATGAACGCATCCATCTTTTTTAATAATGTTGGTTTCAAGTGAAAGATAAAATTCAAATCCCTATTTTGAAAGGTAGAAATGGTAACTTGTTGAAGTTTCTAACCCTAAAAAGTCAATTGAAAAAATTTTTGTAGGTTAAAACGTACCATTTCAAAGTTTATAGGGTCGCGGTGTGCCGCCTTCGGCTTCGTCTGCAATGACACATACTTTCCAACGGCGCGGTACCGCGCGCCTTGTTACGAAAATTTTTGCTATTAATCTTGCTAGCTTCATTTGAAAGCTTATCTTTTAAACCTTAACTTCTTTTTTTAGTCGAATCTGTATGATTTTTCTCAAGTCAAGATATGGAAACTTGGAAATTTTATAATCTCAAACTACCAACCTAGATATTGCAATTTTGTTGCAACCTACGAAAATATCAGAACATCTTTAAATCGTATAATCCAAAAATTTAATCAGGAGGTTGGTTTGAAGAAAAGTTGGCACTTAACCCGAAAATAAAAGGAGTGTGGAAAATAAGGACAAAGAATAGTATAATAGGAATAGAATGTCAAAGTTGGAGCGAAAAAAAGAAAATAATGGTGAACAAAAATAAGTTAAGAGGAACCAGGGTATACAGGCTGTTAATAAACAGAATATCACACTCTACGGAATCGGATAGAGCGCAAAATTCTAAGCAAAAGATCACTAAGAAATTTTTCGATGCGACCAATAATTACTGACTCATCGTCGATTGAAAATCAGTCAAGCGGGCCAATCAGCGTAGAGCCATAGCGGCAAGGCGGACGGAGTGGGGAGGCCCGCCGGCGGCGGCCGCTCTCGCCGTCTCTCTTCACATCGTCATCCATCAATCGTAGATAGAAAAATAAAAGGCGCGGCAGGCTGATTTGAGCATAAGATTGTTGAAAGCTGAAAATAATTTTTTATTTTGAATTGGCTCCCAGCGCTTCTCGCTGCGTTTAGTAGAATTAAACATTGGTGTACAGATACTCGCATGGATATTAAGCCTATCGATCTTATTACAAATCCAATTGTATTAAAAAATACACGCTTGTCTAGAGTCTCGTTATTATGGACTTAATGTACTGTTTTACGTATTGATTGTGTTCATTTATTCTAACACGCACAACTACGGTAAATAACACACATTAATTGCGTTAAAAGTATTTTGAAATGTGTCAAAATAGCAATACACAAAATGAATGATAAATGTGTATTGAATAAATTATTTACTTTATTTTAATAAATTTATTTACAATTAATTTTGTATTTATTTTAATTCACTTTAAGAAAAGACACAGAAAATCGACTCTATTTTAAAGGCAAATCAATTAATAAGTCGATGTTTTGTCTATCAAAGCGCCTCTTCATTACTTTAAAATACTAAAATCATGAATTTTTAGGCTCACAAAGTAAACCCACAGAGTCTGATTGTAAAGACATATCAATTAATAAGTCGATGTTTTATCACTTGAAATGCCTTCTCTTTACTTTGAGATACGAAAATCGTGGCTTTGCGAGCTCCAAAAGCACAGAAACTTGACTAGATTTTAAAGGCCGATCGAATAATAAATTGTTGTTGTGATAATCGAAGAGCCTCTTCATTATTTTTGAATACTCAAATTATGGCTTGCGGGCTTAGTGAAGAAAGCAGACATTCGTCTTGATACTGTCGTGAGATAAAGTAATAAGTCGATGTTTTTTCGATCGAAGGGCCTCTTCTTTACTTTACAATACGAAAATCGTGGCAATACCAGTTCCAAAAGTGTTTTGATTTTATCTATTTTTTTCTTCCTTAAGATGATCGGTTTTTGGTGTTATTTTAATCCCTATGGTGGCTTTATGAGTATTTAGCTCGAATTTGATTCTTGGTATTTAATACGTCGAGTGCCGAGCGCATTCTTGGAAAGCATAGGATGGGCGAGACTCCGACTATCCTGCTAATGTTAAACAAAACACTGTCTGAAAAGAAAAAGATGCGCTGCTCCTTTCGATTATTTCATTTACGGATCGCTCAGTCCGAGTTGTTTAACAATACAGACAACATCTCGGTTCAATGGGTGATAAACGCGGCATGGTTTATTTTGCAGAAGAGAATTTAATATGGTGCGGTTGTATTTCGAAAACGGCGAAAATGCTCTTCGTGCTACTGCCGCATATGCAGCAGCATATCCTAATTTGCGACAACCGAATCACCATGTGATAAACGGGGCTGTTCGTCGGCTTCGGGAAACGGGAAATATGTTACCTGCGGGAGGTGGTGGACGACCCCGCGCGGTCCGCGTTCCCGAGGTAGAAGAAGTCCTTGCACGAGTTGAAGCGGATCCTCGTACAAGTACAAGAGCTATTGGGAAGGAGATGGGTATATCCCACGTGACTGTTCATCAAATTTTGAAGGCTGAGCAGAAACACCCATACCATTTCACGAAGGTACAAAGTCTACTTCCCGGTGACTACGCTAAGCGTCGAAATTTTTGTAGAAAGTTTCTGGAGCGAACCAGAAATGAAAATTTATTTCCGATGCGTGTACTTTGGACGGATGAATGCACGTTTACAAGGGATGGTTACTTTAACTCCCACAACTACCACCACTATGCCACCGAGAATCCCTTTGTAACGTGAGACCCCAAGTCACAGCATCGTTTCAAAATTAATGTGTGGGCTGGCTTGATTAATAATTAAATAGTAAGTACACTTATACAGTGTTATTTTTATTTTATTATTTTTAATGTTTATGTCACTTAGGTAACAATGTAGAAAATATCTAAGCATGACAATTTAGAACCTATTTTTATCGAATTTCACACTTCTGATTTTATGTATCTTTTGCTGCAAAATGGGTTGCCACAGAAACATTATCTGTACATTTGAGCGTGCCAAAAAATCAGGATTAATCGTCAGTTAATTGATCATGCTTATGATATCTTTCATTGTTAAGAATCGCCCACAATAGTAAAATTTATTAACAAATGACGTAAAATACCGCGCTTGTGTGTATTTTAAATTTTCGTGAAACATCTATTTTGAAATAGAATAAATTATTTTCGTAGATTGGTCCAGTTATCATGCCGGAACGACTTAACTTATTAATAATATCCTACAATAATAATGATGATGGTGATAATAATAATAATAATAATAATAATAATAATAATTTTTTTTTTCTTTCCGGGGCGAAGGGGAACTCTTTATGT
>UELU01147019.1:0-50150 GCA_900490025.1 Megastigmus dorsalis | reverse complement strand
ACCCCCCTGCCCTCCTCCACCCCTCCTACCTCCTCCTTACCTTAGGCCTTTTCGTGCCACCCTGCATCTTCTTTTTTCTCTCTTCTTCTCTTTCGGCTGAGGCCGAGGACGAACTTCGTCTCTCACTCGTTTTCTCCTTCTCCTACCTTGTCCCCCTTTCTCTCTCACTCTTTCTCCCTCTCTCTCTCTCTCTCTCGCTGTGGCCAAAAGAGAAGAAGGAGGAAGTCTCGCCACGGTCTTATTTTTCGGCGGTCCTTTATAGCCCTCTCCTGTCTCCTCTCCCCACCGCCTCATTCTCTCTCTCTCTCTCTCTCTCTCTCTCTTTCCTCTCTCCTCTTGCCCTTCCCGCGCCAATCAAAAGCAAGTAAAACGTAAAAAATCACCGAGCGAGTCTCTCGTGGAGGGTCTCTTCTGGTGGCGAGGAGGTCGATAAAGTATTGGTCGAGCCACCGTTCTCTCTTTCTCTCTCTCTCGCTCTCTCGCTGTCTCGCTGTTCCTCTTTCGCGTCGATCGACTCCGAGTCGGGATACGATATATACACACTGGAGGCAGAATGCCACACCAATTTCCACGAGGATACACTTCAATTACAAGGAGCTAATGCGCTCCTTTCACTGTCTCCCTCCCACGCTCCGCTTCGCCTCCTCTCTCTCTCTCTCTCTCTCTCTCTCTCTCGCTCTCTCGATACATACATATGTTTCTATCTATATATTATCTGCGCTTGTCTCCCTCTCCAGAGGTTTCTCATACTTCTGCCCATTATTGCGGCAGACTTGTCACCGCTTTTTCGCCCCGTTTAATCGGCGCCCGTGCTCACCACCTCGTTAGCCGTGTGTGTCCGCGCCTGTATATGTGTGTGGATCCGAGAGCGAGAGGGAGAGAGAGTGCAATGTAGAAGGAGAAGAAAGAGAGACGAGAGAGAGAGAGAGAGAGAGAGAGAGAGAGAGGGAGCCGCGATTTTCGCCACCCGTGGGACCACCCTAGTGTAGCGTGGAATATATATTAGGACGGGGAATTTCTCCGGGCTGAATTCCGTTCAGCCTGGCGTCGGCTCCAAAATAGATATTGCAAATCCTGCATCGGCGCGACCCGATGATTGTGAAGCTAACGAGTACACGAATGCGGAGTGAGAGGGAGTGAGAGAGAGAGAGAGAGGCGGGAGAGGGTGATGGGGGAGGGGAAGAGAGAGAGGATAGAGTCTCCACGGGCGTTAACGAGCTGGTAAATATGTTGACAAGCGCCGGGTCCGAGTGGGATGTTGGCTTTATAGAAGTAGTAAATGTTGGTGTGTAGACAGCCGACTATGTGTGTGTGCGTGCGTGCGTGTGTGTATGTGTGTGTGTGTGTTGCATTTGTGTGCGCGGGGCTTCGCTGCCGAAATGATTATTATAGTGCCTAACCGAAGAGCTGCTCATCTTAGAATTTGTAGAAGCCGCCGTATAATTTTCCACCCACTAAAATAGCCATTGCCTTGACGTCCCTCCTCGGACCAAACGGCTCATCATTATCAGCAAATAAGGTACAGTATTTGAAAAAAACTTCTCTCTCTCTCTCTCTCTCTCTCTCTCTCTCTCTCTCGCCGCGGTGGCCGGCTTTTTCTGACCGACCGATCCCTGGGAGAAAGAAACGAAATATCGAAGATTTAATTAGTCTTATTTGTGTAGCGTCGAAATTGGATGGGAAGCAATTTATCCGAGATAATTGATCGCTTATTGCGTCATAGAAGAAATGTTTATTGCAAAACTTGATGAATTTTGAGGCTCCATGATTATATATGCGGCTTCCAAATTATGGTATTAAATGCAGTGAATTCAATGTGTTTGATTAAAATTTCAACAATTCTATGGCAGAGTACCTACATACGTTTGATGATTTTCAAGTTAACAATTTTATTTTTTTGTTATGTTAGCTCTAAAAGTTAATCTTGGAGATATATATATATATATATATATTATTAACGACCTGGTGGCGTATTAGTCATAACAATAACTTTTCCAATATCAAATTTATTACCAGTTAAATTCAAATATTGACTCATACTTTTTAGTGGGATTGGCTATTTGCTTTATTTACGTTATAAAATTCTAATTAAGTCTCTTTATCTTTTACGGCAACTTGTATAATTGCCGTATAATAAGTCTCTTTATGTTTTTTCTACAGACTCGTATAATTGGATAAACATAACTATATTCTGTCATATATATCGATTAATCGTATTAAATCTTTTAATTAAAGCTAAGTAAATATAAAAATAAAATAAAATAAAATAAAATAAAAAAAATAAAAATCTTTATGATTTCAAAATATATCGTTTCTAATCTTTTAGTGTGGTGTATTTATCATGTGCTATGTTAGTAAACACATAAAACTATTATATAACGGGAAATAGGAAAAGTAAATATTAAATAATTTCTATTTTCAAACGAATTCAGTTGAGGTAGGATCATTAATATGCATATTTCGGTGTGTACAAAAATACTGACTGCAGTACCGGGCCTAAAAACTTTTTTGATGAGTGAATTAATGCATTGATTGCAGTCAACGATTTTTTTTTAAATAACGATGCCGTAGTAATCCCAACAAAATGTATCAATAAAAAACTAAAAGTTTGCATGTGACTAGAAAAAATGGTTATTCTATAAAAAAATTTTAACAAATGTATTTAGAAGGTATGAATTTAAAAATATTATAAATAAATCACTTTAGTTTTGTGGAAAATTTGAATTAAGACCCTTGTATGCATTT
This sequence comes from Megastigmus dorsalis, assembly GCA_900490025.1. Classification (NCBI taxonomy): domain Eukaryota; kingdom Metazoa; phylum Arthropoda; class Insecta; order Hymenoptera; family Megastigmidae; genus Megastigmus; species Megastigmus dorsalis. The sequence goes on along the minus strand of UELU01147019.1, from coordinate 47,405 downwards.
GGAAATTAACATAACAATTATCTCCAAATTTATTTTGCAGTTAGATATATGCAAGTCTGTATTCAATTTTTGTCGGACTAGGGTACATTATAAGTGAGATATTAATATTTTCATTTTGGGAATTTAACCCACGCTAGTATGGCAAATTATATACTTTTTTTTTGTTCTTTTAATGAGTAAGTCACACAATTATTAACATAAAGATTTTGTTGAAGTTTTTGGATCGAAAGATGAATGTTCAATAAACAATTATGGACTTAAAAAATAATGAAAGGGTACTTGAAAGTGTAAGAATAATTTCAATGTATATTATTTATTATAAATAACCTCTAAAATAATTTTTGGTGAAGCTTATTATTTCAAACTTATGAAAATCTACTTTAGCATCTAATTAATAATGCTAAACATGAAATTTTTCAATCGTCGAAAATTCATTACAGATATTCGTCAAAAGAAAAACATAAATATACTCAATTCTGTTTTGTACTTTCTATATATTGCTAAAAGCTCTTTGAAGTCTTTTAAATGATGCCACATGCTTATAAATGATTATGAAACGTTGACAATTTTTTTTTTGCAATTTTTTGTTATTAGATTTTGTGGAATTTTAGGATGTATGTAATTAGCGCATCGGCAGTGTAAATCTCTCTCTCTCTCTCTTTTAAATTTTGACTATAGTACCGATAGAACGTCCTTAAAGGATTACAAAGTGGAAAAGAATTTTCACATTCAAAAGAACAAATGTTCCATAAAATTGTCCTCTATATAATCAATTATTAGCAGACTAAAACGCAGCAACTTTTGACTTCGAGACGCACTCGTATCAATCTCCCACAAACTCGCAAACAATGTGGCCATTAATTTTTTGCCCGCAAAAGATGCGTTACAGCCCTTAATCTCAAAGGATTCATATAGGTTACCGGTAAATTGAACGACAAACTTCTTTCCCGGCCCTGCGCTTGTGCGAAATTCAGGAACCCAGCAGAGCCTTCTTCTATTCACTGGCTATATAGAGGCTGCAGCAGCAGCAGCAGCAGCAGCAGCAGCAGTAACAGCACCAGCAGAAGCTATACAGAGGCTATATAGAGGATGGCGAGTCCTGCGCGAGTGATATCCGCCTTTGTCCGGGACGATGTTAGCGCCCCGGTCAACACGAGCTAAGCCGGCGAGCTACGAAATTGTGTTTGGTAAATCTCTTAGGAGCGAGAAGGAAGGAGCGAGAGAGCGAGAGAGTAGAGAGAAAGAGAGAGAGAGAAGCCAAAGGGGGAAGCAGTCCACAGGTAACATGATTCAGTGGTGCTATAGGTCAGACCCTAGGCCGCCTTTGATATTTAAATCGGCTACGGGAGGAGCGCGGGGGGAGGTAGAGGAGGCAGGGGGGGGGGGAGACGAGGGGCGAGGGGGAGGTTGGGTAGCCACGGGTAAAAGAGAAGGGCGGGAGGAAGGCGGGGGGCCTACTGCCGCGCGACCACACACGGGAATTTGGCACTGTCTAGGTGCCGGGCGCGCGCCTTATGCCCCTCGCGCACCCAAGGAGTGCCACTTTTACTCTTTTTTAACTTTTAGCGTCGGTCGCCACCTTACGTGGAAACGCAATTATCGCTCCGACTGATCAATGAATCAGTGCAGTTTGCTGTCCGCTTCCTTCTTTTTCTTTCCCGACCGTCATTTTTTTTCTTTTCTTTTTTTTTTTTATTCGAAAAAGGGTACGGTGGCACTTTAGTGAAGACATTTTTTGGGCATCGTGATTGGTCGTTTAAAAATTGGATAATGTTTAATTAATTGGCTTGTTGCGTGTCAGCTATTTTAACTTAATTAGCGAAAGTAACAATGACACGAATGAATAAATTTCTCTTTATATTTAAAAATTTTATGATTCGGTATAGACATCAAGAGTCATTGTTGTTGGTCGAGGAAGAAAAAGTTTGAAAGTATTTGTTTTTATACTATTCATTGACGAGCATATCTTAGATGTACATATAGTTTATAATACAAATTATATACCAGAAGATCTAGAACGTGAATGCTAGTATCGCGTACAATATCACTAGGTACGCGAGCTTTAAATGGAGCAAGTGGATGATAAAGGTGTGTTAACAAGTAATTAAAACTAGATCGGCTGAACTATTGTGAATACATCCTCGGTTTTGTTGAGAATGACCTATTTCGAAGATGGAACGATCATATCCCTTGCAAATGGTCCCGGCTTTAAGAGCCAAAAATCATAGCTTAGTATCTGGGAATAACTAAGCTTTAAAATTACTAAAAGTTTCAACATAAATATTCTCCATTATGATACTGTAAATGTAAAAATCAAAGCTAAGATATACAGTTTACAGAAACTTAAACTGCTTAATTCCTTTAAAATTCAGATTCAAAACACTTGATGTTCCGAATCTTTGTCTACTCTTAGTAAATTGTCATTATTATAGATTGCTCCTTAAAACTTAACAATTTTCGGACACTAAAAATTCTTTTTGTCGATCGAAGTAGTTTTAGACCCAATAACTGTATCTTCACATTTCTTATTGAGTTATGCTTTATAAAAAGACTCGTTCATTTCTTAATCATCGAAAATCCTGGCGATATTCTTTTCACTGATGAACACACATGTGTGCACACATATTCAGCCCACGAAACTCCGCATAATAGTCGGGCCAATCTAAAGAAACAGGTAGTATCATCTCATTCGTATACTCTCACTTTCTCGGTCTCTATTTCGTTTTCTTCCTCTTCCAGAATCGTCTAGCAAGTCTCACGTCTGCCCATGCAGTATACACTCGCGAAGAGGCTCTCGCAGCGAGCACATCGGCAATGGAAAAATTATGTGGATCAACGTTTAAATAAAGTATAAGGCTAAAGAACGCGGAGGAGCAGCTCGAAAATGTCGAGGGCTTTACTGTCCGACGAGGTGCTCGTTTCTCTTCTCCTCCCCCCTTCCTCTCTCGCTCTCTTTCTCTGTTACTTTTATTAGATCGTTTCAGGTTGGCCCGGAGGCACTTGCGCGCGTGTGTGTGTGTGCGCGCGCGCCTTCGCTCTCTCGCGAGCATGAGCGCAGTTTCGCTCGTTATAATGGAATTGTGGGTGCAAGGGATTGGCGCACAGGGGCCGAATTCGCCGCTTCTTTTTGGCCACAGGTGCTGCTGCATCTCCTAGCCGGTAGTAACGAGAGATGCGGGATATCGAGCAGAAGGTGTGTAACTGTAGCAGCGCCGGTGCAGTGGCCGCATACACGCACACACACAGACACACGCACACGCACACACACACTTACACATATCCAAAGATGTGTACATACACGTACACCACGGGATCCAGAAAGTCCTTCTTCCTGGAATCCCTTGGCTGTGCAAGCGTTTCTCTTTTTGCCTCCTCTATACCAGCGCGTGTGCCTCGCTCTTTTTGCTCTCGTTGCTTTTAAAGACCTTCGTCAGCTGTTCGCGACGAAATGCGTATTTCGCGATAAGAGAGGAAGAGAGAGAGAGAGAGAGAGAGAGCGCGCGGAGGAAGGGTAGAGGAGACCGAGTGACTGATCGTTGCCTATAAGTGTTGATTGATTATCGGCGGGAAAGCAAGTTAAGTTTGATGAATCTTAAGCTGCTGCTGCGATATCGAAAAGTGTTCGACTGACGCTGGAGAGTTAAAAGAAGATTCGTTCGAGGGAGCTCTTATTTTCGAATTTAGCCTGGCGCTTACTATTAATACAAGCAGCGCTGCATCGAGCTTAACGTTTTTAATAAGTTCAAAGCGAACATGTCAGTATGGATTTGTTATTCTTTGCGGCATTATAGGGGTAACGCATACTTTTGTGCCGTACTCGAGTCATCATTACTTTTACAAATTATATCTTATTGAGAATAAATTATTATTAATTATTCTTCTGCACACAGTAACTTGCATTTTTAGCACGAATTTAATTGTTTAAAACTAATTGCCACAGATTAAGCAATTTAATTTACCAGGGATTGACGATTGGATCTCTTACCAATCCATCCAATCAAGATATGCTTTTGAATTGATTCATGCAGAGCTGATTTATACAAGTCGATTATCAAATGATTAATTAAACATCCTCATAAATGAGCAAGATTCATCTAAACTGTTCGATGTCAGTCTTAAGATTTTGCCTACAGAATAATTTAATAATGACTTTTTCAAATTTTCACAGATTACGAGGGGGGAATGAGCTCGGTAACGATTTAAGAAACGAAAACAATTTCTCCAAACGTCGAGTTAAGGAGACCAGAAATGAAGAACGAAACGATAACAGCCTAAAATAGAATATAACGTATAATGAAACTGACAGTTAACCGAGAAAAGCACGTATAGGTGCAGAGAGAAAAAAAGGTAATTTTCTTGTCCGACCAATGAATGCCAATGAACGTCAATAAATACCGATTTCTTGTGGTATCGCATAAAGCCTCAATTTTATTTATGCTCATAATACATCCAGTCTCGGTATACACGGCGCATCTTACACGTATGTACGCAGGCACAAGCCCTGGCGTGCGCATCACACAGCAGAGGCAAAATCTTTTGGCGAAACGCGATCGCACAGCAAGCCACTCAGCGCGTGCACGGGGCCTAATCCATCAATAAACTCTTCGCACACGGGCACCTCTCTTTCTTCCTCTCCACCTCTTCTTCCTCCTCCTCCTCTTCCTCTCCCTTCCACTCCTGCTGCTGCTGCTGCTGCTGCTGCTCGCCCGTTCGCCCATCGACTCCCACGATCTCTTTTCGCGATCCTGCTCGGCGACAAGTGCCTCATACGCACACGGACTCCTCCGCGCGTCTCTTTCTCTCTCTCACACACCTCTCCTTTACAACGCCACAATCTCCCACTATCTCCTTCTCTCTCTCGCTCTCTCTCTCTCTCTCTCTCTCTCTCTCTGTCTGCCTCTTCCTCATGACAAGCCGAATATCTTTCAGTCCTCTACCGGCGGGCGGCGATGCGAAGCCTCGAACGAACGCACAGCGTGTCCGCTCGATTCCCTGATTAACACATCAGTCTCTCTCTCGCGCTCGCACACGCCTCGACAGTGGGAGAGAGAGAGAGCGAGCGAGCGAGCGAGCGAGAGAGAGAGAGTAAGTAAAAGAGAGAGATAGCTCTCCTGGGCAGTTGGCTTCGAGCAAGAGAGAGAAAGAGAGCGCTACAATTCCCCGACAACCTTTTTGCATCGACTGTATTGCTAATAAGACACAGGTAGTTAGTCCAAGGGAGATGGAGATAAAGGCCCTCTCCGAGAGGAGCTGTTCCTCTCTCTCTCTTTTGCTCTGTGTGCGTGCGTGCGGAAGGTTATATGCAGGCAGTGGCGACTATACGGAGAGGAGCTAAAGCCAGAAGAAGAAGGAGGAGCAGGAGGTGGAGAAGGGGGAGGAGGAGGAAAGGCGAGCGTCGCTGCCGCGGCGAGCGCGGGGGTCCAGCGCCAAGAGAAACGAAGAGCGAGAGAGACCGAGAGGAAGAGAGAGAGAGAGAGAGAGAGAGAGAGAGAGACATATAAGGGAGATGAGGGGCCATTCGAGGTTGGAGCAAGTGTGCGTGAGCGCGTACCATGTGTACGTGTGTGTGTGTGTGTGAGTGTGCGCGCGCGCAGTGTGTCCAGGCTCGATCTCTGTGGCATCTCGCTCACTTATTCGCTCGTTCGGCCGCACACGCACACACGCACGCCGCCACCGCCGCCGTTGCTGCTCCCGCTCCTACATAGTAAGAGAAAGATTGAGAATGATCGAGGGTGGGAGAAGGAGAGAGAAAGAGCGAGAGAGCGAGAAAAAGAGAGAGAGAGAGAGAGAGAGAGAGAGAGAGAGAGAGAGAGAAGGCAGTGGACCACCCGAGTTCCGAGGTGAGTGCCAGGTACCCTGTAATCACAGTGCCGAGCCGCGAGCCGACAAACCAAACCAAAAGAGATAAAGATAAACAGAGAATCGAGCCTACGAGCTGACGGGGGTATATAACCCGGGTAAAGAATAAGAGGCCAACTCTCTCTCTCTCTCTCTCTCTCTCGCTCTCACTCGCTCTCACTCGCTCTCTCAGGGCCCCCTCGTTAAGTATGACGTGAGATCGCTTCCTTGACCGTGTGCTCCTGCTGCTGCTGCCTCGTGTCGCTCGCTCTTTCTCTCTGCGTCTCTATATTCGCCACATCGAGAGGCATCTCTTTCCTTTTCTCTCTCTCACTCTCTCTCTCTCTCTCTCTCTCTCTTCCCTATTTATTTCTTGTTCTCTCTCTCTCTCTCGCCTTCTTCTTCGCTGGCTTGCGCACACACATACACATGTGCGCGGACGATCACTGCTCTGCTCCTGCGCGTCTTTGCGTTCGGCTTCAAAGTTACAGTTTGTTTTCGCGGATAAATGGATCTGTATACTTTCACGGGAGAGCGTGGAACCCGTAAAGCCAATAGCACTTTTTTTATACAATTATATTATCATACCAACGTCCTTTTCTTTGTGCTTACCGTTTCTTCCTTTTTATTGCTTCGCCTTCTCGTTCTCTTCTTCAGTCTTTTAGTGTGGTAATATCGTTTTGTCCTTTGAACGGAATCGAGCCGAGATATTTCCAGACTGATTGGTTATTATTTTGCCTTTTTGTTTCGCTGATAATTTCGTGAAATATTCGTTTCGCGGCATATGATTTGCTGGTGGTTTGGTCGACAATTCAATTTATTCGGTTATTGTTTTGAATTCGAGTTATGATGATTGATGAGACGATTTCTTATCGTATGCGATGGTGTGCTTATGAATTAAGTTAACGAATATGGGTATTAAAAGCTTCTAATTTGTTATCTATGGTTTATTTTAAGTTCTTTGGATTTGCATGATTATCGTAATTAATTATTATTAATAGATTTATCTGGATAACTAAATTATGATCATTTAATGGATATGGCTTTGGGAGCTGGCTTCGAGATAAAAGTTTTTTTTTTCTCTAAGATACAATAATGTAATCATGTGTTTTTAAGTGAGAATCCATTTATGAACTTGATAAATTGATAAAAATATAATTGGTAGAACACCCTCAATAATTTATATCTGGTTGTTTATATAATCAACCTAAATTTAAATCCAATAATCTTATATATATGAAATGAATGAAAAGATAGCATTTCAATTTTCGTAGATTTTTCAAATTGAACATTTTTTATAATATAAATAAAAATAACTTGTAGTTATTTAAATACTAAAGACAGCCTTTCAGTTCTGTATTTTAAGTATTTGACAGAGTTTAAATGTATCTTATATTTTAAACACAAAACATTTAAATAAACTACAACATTTCAAAGAGTAAACTTAAAATTTTTACACTTTTTTTATATTTATTAAAGTATTATATTTTAATTCAAAAATTGCAGTAATCAATGAGGTTGCAATGTTTAAGTTTTCAAGAAGGTTGCAACTTTAAATATCTTCATTTTAAAAACTACATTCTTGGGAAAAAAAAAAGTTGTTTTTCAGGTTTAATTCATTTGTCTGGGCCACCGTGGATGCAATTTTTAGCTACTATCTGGCTTTTACTGTTAATTTATCGATTTTTTATGGCGACATTTAAAGTTCAAAATCATAAGCAAAAAACAACCCTACCGTGTATCTAATGACTTCATTAAGGGAGAGCTTTTAATCTTAAAATTCTTGGCCGTTTATTATCGTATGATCATTTTTACGTCCAATAAAATTCATACAACTTAAAAATGGATGTTTGTATTAAATATCTTGCAAAGAAGAATTCAAGGAAAAGTTTCACATAAACTTAGCTTCGTTATTTGAAAAAGCAATCAAAGTCTTGTAAGTCTTTAATATGTTTTTAAGCTGTATGCAATTTTAATTTTTGGCAATTTTTGTAAAAAACAAGGTATATACTTTTAGAAAAATTAAAAACCATGATCGTTTTAATATAATTGTACTGCAAATAAAATAAGAATATGTATGTGAAGCGAAATTAAATTTCCTTGTTCAACTCTGAATTCATTAGGAATAAAAATATCTCGACATACAATTTATTTATTCGATAAATATAAAACAAGCTATAAATTGGTTTTGCATAATTAATATTAAACGTATTATTGGAAATAAAATAAATTTTGCATTACATAAAAAAAATTTGAAAAAATTAAAAATATTTTATTTTATCGGTATTCTTTACGTTAAAACGCATGACTTTCTTTCTTCATTATTATTATCATACCGTATTCTTTAACTTTATATTTTTAATAATATTTTCTATTTTCATTTTCTATTATGGATCTATGATTGTTAAAGAAAAGATTATTTCGTACTAACATGATCATGTATTCTTAAATAGAAGTGCATGTAGAATATATCTTTTATTTTTCAACAAATTCAATTAGAATGTATAAATAATGTTTTTGATTAAGATTCAGTTGCTTACCATTTTAAAAACTTAATAACTATTTTACGAGCATTATTTTTTGAAAACATGTACTTTTATAAATTAATTAGTCGTTTATACTGTTTTCTTCAATGTTTTAACTCAGTTTTACTGGCCTATACCAGAAATTGTGCGTAAATTTAAAAAACATCCCTTACTCTTCATGTACAATATCGTGATGCAAATTTTTAAGTAGTTATAGCTCTGACAATAATTTCAAATTGAATAGATGAGCTATTGTTATTCACTTTAATACACAATTTGTTGGTGAAGTAGAAAATCCTATTTGGATTAAAACGATGTAAATCTATGTAATTGCTGGTCAGGCACAAATGATTGATCATTTTTTCGTTGTATTATCAACGTGATAGCAACAATTCGGCTCTTTATTAAAAATGTATTTCGATTTTTATTATTATTTATGTGATTAATATCTATTTTGTATTTCTTAATTTTTTATATCTTTTATTCTTTACAGTCCTAAACTTTGATCAATAACTAATATCACTAGTTAAAATGATTTGATCTATAACACAAGCCTACAAAAAAGGGATTTAACTAGAAATAAGTCACATATCTTCTTACGTATTTTGAGGTGCTAATTCTAAATCTAAAGTGAAAATAGAAGGTTTCCTAGGCCGATTCTGGGATACCTTATATTAAAGGAATTATGGCATATCTTACATTACGAAGTGAAAAATATTTTTTCACTATTTTAGTGATTAATACAAAGTGTTCACTTTCAAAATCCATTTGGTATCATATGTTATTTAAAATTCAGAACCGTTCAGAGTCATGATTGTTTGTTCAATGTATTTACTCTTGAAATTCGATTTTGTAACTTCAAATTGGCATATCTCGGAGAGAAGAAATCGTATGGAGATGATGTGTACAACACTCTAATTCTGAAAAAGTGCACTGTTACTTGTAAAAGTAAAAGCTTACTTTCATAAAGTCAGATTTTTATATTGCTTATAAGAATGAATCTTTAACTCTTTAGTACTGACAGTTACTTCTTTCGTTCTTGGCAGTATAGATGCACTACAAATCAATACATTCTATACCAACTATATGGAAATCAACTAAAAAAATCCACAATTTAATTTATATACGAAAACGAATAAAGGAATATTCCATCTTAAAAAGTAATTATCACCGACTATCGAAGCGAGTTCTTATCCAACAATTTCGTTCAAAGATTTTATAATCATCGTTGCGAAACCGCAGTACGCTTCGTAAAAGTAAAGCAGTCAGAGCAGAGGACCAGCAAAAGCAGCAACGGCAGCAGCAGCAGCGCGACTTTTCCACGATACTTTCCACACACGAGAGCATGAGAGTACAAGAGGCCGCCTGGGCGCGAGTGAGCACACGAGGCAGCGCAGCAGCGGCTCGGCAGCGGCGGCGGCACTGCACGGTATAGTCCTGTAAACACAACAAAAAGCGCGTCGTAAAACCGGAGTAAGGAATTATTTTACATGTGAAAAGAAGTATCATTAAAGCCTGGGCATCGGAACATTCACGTTCCTTCCTCCTCTCTTTCTCTCTCGCTCGCTTCTTCTCTTTCTCTTGGCCGCCTTCCTTCTTTACACACTCCTCTCCTCGCGCGCGCACTGCACACATCATTATCACTCAACAGGATCTTTACTCGCCATGTGCGCCTCCGCGTAAGTCATCCACGTATATAGTTTTCCGAGAGAGAGAGACAGAGAGAGAGACTATACCACAGCCGTTGGCTGCTCTCTTTTTCGTGTCTCCCAGACATTGGGTCATATACCGAGACAGAGCTCCGCGCGCGCGCACAAGGAACGAGGAGACGACACACGAAGCCGAGCGAAAAAGAGGGAGCGACAGTAACGGCTCGGCAATTATCACCCTCCTCCTCCTCCATTCTCTCTATATCTCGCAGGCTCGAGCGCGGTGCGAGTTCTCTCTCTCTCTCTCTCTATCTCTCTCTCTATCTCTCTCTTGTCTCCCCCCTAGAAGAAACGACTACGAGCCCCGCGTGCACTGCACACGCGTGCGCGCGCGATAGATGCAGGCTGCGGATAGGCAGGCATGTGCCACAGGGGCCTCTATACTATTATAGACCTCGTCACACGCGCCTCCGATGCACACACTGCACAGCTCTCTTCTTCATCCGCCTGGTGAGGTTCCGATCTCTCGTGCATGCACGCAACTAATGTATACCCTACTCCGCGCTGCACTGCACTACCTTTTTCTTTCTTCTTCCTTCATTCTTTCGCTTCGTTCGTTCGCTCTTGCCTTTCTCTTTTGGTTCGTCTAATTTTGTGGGGCCAGGGGCTCGTGTTATAAGCGCTGGACGATGAAATTACGAATTCGGGTCAATTGAACGGGGTATTTTTAGTGGGCAGAAACACACGCGCGCTTATGTGTGCGCCGGGATAATTTATCGTGCAGTTTGTAATGAAGGAGTATAGGCTCTGGTACGTGGGGGGCTAATGTTGAGCTAGCGGATGCGGCAAGTGTGCCAGTGCTCTAGTCGGCGGTGCAGGACGAATATTTTTTCATTGTGAATTCTTAATTAAAAATGTTGAGCGTATGCATCAGAAAAGTTTCTGCAATCGTGTGTACTTGCATGGCATCGTTATCGCCGTTTCAAATGTTTATATTCATTTTGTATATCATGTTAATCGAATTAAATTTTCATGGTTTTATCATTGTAGTAATGCTGCACAAATGTTTTATAAGCATGATTAAAACATGCTGAGTGACTATTCAGATTATACATGTACTTTAATAGAATTAGTATTCATTCATTTACCAATCAGCAGTTTTGAAATTTAAAATTCATTTGAAATTTAATCAATTTAATAAATAAAGTTGAAATACAGATTGTAAGTAAAACTTATTCTGTAATAAATTACGATATAATACATTTTATATTTATTGAAAACTTAAACTGAGTAAAAATAATTGGAATATTGAGGAAGTGTATTTGCGTTACACACGTCTTCTATGATAAGAACTCTATTTTCTTCTGGGAAAAGGCTACAGAAGGGAGATAGTAAATTTTTAATATTTCAAAATGTAGTCATTAAGATCGAAGACAATAGGGAATTCAGAAAACTACACAATAGAGTATAAACAGCGCATTCATTACCATGGATGTACAAGGCAATCAAAGCTTGTAGATTACCATGGGTACAACGCGCGGTAGGGGCTTGAGAACCAGAAAGGTCATTAATATTTAAGTCCGTAAACTATGACACAGATGAGATGATAATATTGAGATAGTGTTTTAAAAGATATCGCTTAACAGAGAGAGTTGCTTTCTAGTGCCGTATGATAAAAAAAGAGTGGTGTATTTTCAATAGTGAAACTGAAAATCCCTCAATTATTTATCAATAGCGTTTATAAAATGTCATCTATAATTTAATTTTTTAAGTAGATTTTTTAACATTTATGCGAAGACAAAGTTTAACAACTGAAAAGAGTTTTTCAAATTAAATTAAAAATCTAGCGGGCAGTTCGATTTTAGAATTTCAATAAAAAAAAGTATGGATACATAAATACGAGTGCTGAAACCTAATAATGCTTTATCTATTTTAGACATGTCTGTTATAACACAGTTAGGTATATATGCTTCAATGTCCTCCGGAAATGAATCTTTGAAAGTGTCAACTTGTCTAAATCTTCAAATTTGTAGATTTTGGTTTATCAAATGGATTATACTTCGCACATTTTATTTAAGGAGGTTCTATTAATTTCAAAATTAACTGACAGTTTGACATTAAATTTTCCACACGAGTAGAATAATGTGCCATAAATACGCAATTAAAATTTTAAGTCTATTCATGGACTAGTTCAAAAAAATTCAAGAAACACATATTTTTAACTTTTAATATAGGGACTTATAGGAAAAAACAATTTTGACACTCTTAAGTTTTTAATTTGAGAAATTGTCATATTAATAAAAGGCACAGTTTGTGATAAATTAATTCTTCCGTATAAATACATGTTTGTTGTAATATTTGCAAGTAAATCCAAATCGATTGGTGAGGTATGTGTACAAGAATAAATTGATAAATGAAAAATAGTTCTATCAGTCGGGCAACGTGACAATGCTTGCTGCGAATGCATAGGCTCACATTTCCATGACTACCATGATTTGACTGACACTTATTCAAACGTAGAATAGAACAATAATGCGGCATTAGCAAATATTGCAGTATAAGGATGAGTGAGTTTAGCCAAAGTGTCGCTCGTCATTATTTTCTAATAAAATACGCTAAATCTTCTAATGCAACAAAGAGTTTTGTCATATATATCTTTGATAGCTGTCTTACAAACTAAATAAATCAAAGTGTAAAATAAAGTCCAGTCTTTCACAAAGAAGAGGTTGCATTTTCCATACTTTTCCTTCACATGTATAAAGCGTAGCAATTTGAACTCGTAACTCCTCTTAATCATCTCTATATATAATTCCCGTAGCTTTGATCTGTCTCCAGTTCACTCATATTGCCTGCATCTTCTAATGTTCTCCCTTTTCCTTTCTCCCATCCACCCCTAACTCAGTCTAATTCTCTCTCATACCTCGACTCCTTCTCTTCCTTTTTCCTACCTTCGTATCCATCTATTTGTCTCTCTATCTCTCTGTCCTCCCCCTCTCCCTGTCTCTCTTGCATTTGCCTCGACTGCGCATGCATGTCTTCCTTGTGTGAATTATCTCTCCTGCCCAAGTCACCTCTTCCCTATAGGAGTTATCTCGTTCGCTGTACATTGCAGCAGCAGTGGCAGTATGTGCACATGCATGCAGCGGGAGGTTGCAAAGCGTACAGCCTCTCTCTCTCTCTGTCTCTCGTATAAAGCGCCTACTTTCTATCTCCCTCTCTCGCTGCAGTCTGCCTCTGCACGCGTCTCTCTCTCCCTGTTTTTCTCTCTGTCCCTTTCCATTCTCGCTCCCTCTCATTCTCTCTCGCGTACGAGCTGGCCTTTACGAGATTGTAAGTGAAATCACGCTGTGCTTGGCGGCACGCTGCCTCGCTTTGGGCTTCGCTCTGGATATATATATGTCCGCGTTTCTCTGTGCGTACGTGTCCCTCTCACTCTCTCACTCTCTCACTCTCTCACTCTCTCTCACTCTGTGCCATGCCTGTGCCTGTGTGTGGTCGTATGTATATATACTGCGAGGCAGGCCAGGTCAATTCAATTTACGAAAAATCCTCTTTCCTGTTTAAGAGCTTTTAATAAATTGCTGCGAGCAATTCATTCGCGGGGTGGAATCGTTGGGGCTCTTAGCGGATGTGAAAATTTGATTCGCGTGTACTACCGCCCTTCTCTATATATATACATATACTATGAAGTACGAGAGCGGCAAAAAAAAATTGGATGATATGCCGATTGGTGCTGTTATGGATTGACAGTGGCGCAATTAGCTATCACCGGTACGCAGGGGCCGCACATTGCGAATTTGAGTGTGCCGCGCTCTCTTTTTCACTACTCGCAACTTCCTTCTCTTTTGCAAGCCGAATGCCCCTAATGAAAATAAATACGCGTTACTCAATGTATATGAACAGGATGAATGTGTTATGGTGACTAACGGTTAGAGAAATGTACTTTTTTCACTTTATATGCCATTTAATCAATCGTTCAGGATCAAGGGACGAGGCACTGATACAAATAAAATCTATTTTCTACAGAACAGTTTCTTTTTGTCAAATTGCAATGGAGATACAATCATTGGTTCTCATTCACTTGTAGATATAATACACGTCCTATTATCCTATCAGCTCTGCAACTTCTTCGAAGCTCTAATCGGTCGTCGAAAACAGCTACTCAATAAGCTAAGCTTTTCCACGATTGTACACGATTCGAGTCAACACGCGCCCACCAAGCAATAAATTATCTTCCACCAGCTAACCACCAAATCAGTTATTTCAATAACTTTCAATCCGAAGACATTCGAGCCGAAGAATCGATCATCGCTTGCTTCATTATACTCGTCAATCCTCACTGCATATATCCCCCCGGCTCAACATCTACATTTCTCACACGCAGCATACACACACACACACACTCACACATATACACATCTAGCCGCACATAATACACCACTGGATGAATTTGTCCGAACGAATTTCCCGCGCGCGGGCGCGAGGCATAATTATCATCAATGCAAAGCAAATATCCGCATAAAGTATTTATCATCGATACATGCATTCGTGCGGCCGCGCACCAATGCACTGAATAGCACGTGCAACTCACCTCACCAGACGCCAGCTCAGTTTGTATACACACACGCACACATACATGTATATCTTTAAACAGTATAGCATATTCTTCTACACGGAATACAAAGCCAGAGGAGATAAATCAACATGGCAATATTAATGGCACTCGACCTCCTTCATTCGCGCATAATACCTTAAGCGTACTTGCACACACGCTGCACACACGCACACACGTACAGAGAGAGAGAGAGAGAGCTCCCTCGCAGTTAGCGAGTATACACGCCGAGATATCTGAAGTATGATTCAACGGCGGTTCTACTGGCGCAGACAGACACTCGCACACATATACGCGTGGGCACATAAGGCCTGTATTAGATTCGCCTGTGTGGGTGTGGGTGAGCTCGAACTTACGAGTATACCCAGAGAGCATGGGTAGAGCCCCGCGAGAGAGAAAGCGGTGAAGGGTGCGAGAGCAAAGGCGCGATATTGTGCCGTATAAATGTACACAGTAGCGAGCCTTGGATCGACACTCGGAGTAATTTGACTGCCTGAGGACTCGATTCTCAGGACTTCGTGAGTGCGAGAGAGAGAGCGAGAGAGAGAGAGAGAGAGAGAGAGCGGATGAGTATGTAGTAGCAGTGCCATCAGGCGCGAAGGAATATATAGTAGGGAAGTGGGGTGTCGAGTCACAGAAAGTCGAAGAGGGAAGGAGTGCTGGAAAAGGGAGTCTGTGTAAGATCTTCTCGACGGTATATATAAGACGGTGGAGAGGAACGACTGCTTTACGGGGGAGGAGAAAGCGAAGCAGGAAGGCACTGGCTGTTGAAAAGTATGGCGTGCGAAGGAGATGGATATAGATAAGCAGATGGATAGACACAGATAGTCTCTTTTGGGTACTTGTTACGCTCTATTGCCTATACAAATGACTAAATATAGAGAACTAATGGATTAGCCACGTGGCTTCTGAGTTAATGAACCAGCGAATTTTCAAAACAACTCGGGTCTTCGATTCAATGTGTCTTATACAGTGGAAATAGTTCTTATTTAATACTTTTTTGAATAATCATTTAAGACAAATGGTAAGTCAGTATATATATATATATATATATATACGTATTTACAGATACTTTTAATATGAAAAAGTTAGCCTTTTGTAACACTATTTTTTCCCTGTGTATAAATCACTGTTGTCATTAATATATCTAATTACAATAAAGAATTCTAAATAAAATTCTATATAATATGGCAGTCTGACTAAAATAATCAGCCTTAAAAAATTTGTTGATCTTAAATTAATACCATAGAGTGTCTTATGTTAAAATACAAATAAACAAAATAAAAAGAAGAAGGATCTATATCCATCAGTCAAACGATTGATATTAAAAGTGAAAAAACATTCATTTATTCAGAATTACTTAAATCAATGAATACACTCACACTTAAAAAACGGTGTATGCGGGACTTCTCCGACTTATTATAAGAAACTAATGTCATTAGATCAGTAGTAATACCATCAGATTCCCTGTAATTAAAAGCTAGTTAAAAACTGAATAATATAGTTCGTGGTATAAATAAGAACATTTGGAAGTATACCGTTCACTTACTCGTCAATTTTCTACCAGAGATAGAGTAAAGTATTAAAATTTAACTAGATTGTTGCACGAAAATAGAAATGTATAAAAAACCATTTTCAATATTTTGAATCCATTTAAAGTAAGCCACTGCCAATTCATTAGCACTTAGCTTCCTTAAGCTTTACTATTTGTTCTAATATATATGTAATATAATTTTAAATGTGCACTAATATTAAAATATTTGATACTAGTGCGATAAAGCGATTTTACCATCATGTGAACGTTTGCGCACGAGGGAAACGAATGAGGTAAAGTTACATAAGGCTAAAATTTATTCCTCAACCACGTATCGAACCAGATTTTATAACACAACTTAAGAGAAGTTCAAATTAAGTTGTTGAATTTATTATTCAACAACTTAATTTATTAGCCTGAAGAGGAGGGTATACTTCTTAAGCCCTCGAAACGTCGCAAAAGTGAAATAAACAGAGAATTTTTGCTGATTATATTCCACGAAGATCGATAATTTCACCTTTGCCAGTTTTAAGAGAAGTTCAATTTGATGCATTTGGTGTGTCATAAAATAACCAATAACAACCTAACCTTAAAAATGTACATATAAGGTTCGATTATTCAAACAAAAGATACCTATTTGATTAGATTAAATAATTTTTTCATTATTTTTTTTTATATTTAAAAATACCTTTTGTTTAATGTTTAATATTTTTTAATGATGTTCGAAAATAACAAAAAAATACAAAAATTTTAACTATTATATTTAAAAATAAATTAAGTAATTTATGAGATAAAAACTATCGAAAAAAATTAAAAAATTAAAAAAACGTTAATAATTTCTTTCCTTATGATTTTAATTAGCTAAAAAATCACATTACTGTGAGGTATAAAAATACTAATTATATATAAATTTTTGTAAAGATTAGTTCATTTAATAACCTGTACTCTTGGCAGTAGGACAACGATTTTTTTTTATATATTTGTTTCTCGTATAGTAATCATAATAATCAACTTAAAATTTAACTAATTAATGTCTCTATTATTAAAAAAAAATCATTATATTTTAATTATTATTTTGTGAGAAATAGAATATATATCAAAACACGACATTTTGGCAAATAACACATGAATAACGAAAAATATCTTAACGTATAATATCTCAAAATGTAGGTAATTAGATGCTCTTTCAAATGCTTTTGTCGGATTGAATAGTATATTACTTCCCAGGATGTGTATACTATTTTTCTGCCTAGCGAGGCCGAAATTACCAGTGTCTCAAACCAGCCCCGGTCGGGAAAGTGGCACTTTAGGGCCGCTGGGCTGAAGTAAAAAATTAAAAAATCTTATTATCAAAAATCTATTTTTCATCATAAAATAAAAGAAAAACATCAAATAAAAAAAAATATTGTCGAGCGGACATACGACAAAAAAACAAAAAAATGAGAGATCAAACATCAAAATCGATCTTCTCAGTCTTGAGATATGTTATACGACACACATACACAGAAACACACGATCATCATTCAGGAAAAACTTGATAATATTTTAGATAAACTTGATAAAACTTAAAAAGTGTTCCTGTTTTATTTTCTTTAAAAAAATTTTTTTATGAGTACCAAGTTTCCTTTATAAGGAAGCAATTTTATAACACAGATGCTTCGTTAGCTCTGCATATTGCATGAATATTTTAATTATTAGGTGTCACACTAATTTTACGCCTTTTTACCCCCCCCCCCCTGCGGTAGTGTCACACGATGTCACAATCTCACCCCTTCCCTCCGCACCTTTATATTTTTATGTTTGATATCGTGATATCATGAACTCTTGGACCATCCTTATCCCAAATATAGTCACAAAGTTTCAGATTCCTCCTTCCTGAACAACCATAACGTCATTTCTGCATGACCCATTACTATAAACAAATGCTCTACTAATCCGAACAAATAATTGTTTATTCTATAAAAGTGCAGTTATGCATAATTCCAATGTACATATTTAATTTATGACACTTTTCCAGTTAAACCATTTGCTTGAAAATTTCTGTCCATTTTTGTCGGACACAAAATTAAACCGAGCACACGATATATGCACATTCGGCAGAAATCTAAACTTAATAAATAAAGCAGCTCTCGACGTCTGCTGCTTTTTTTCCAGGATAATGAAGATGTCCAGAATTGTTGCCGGCAAATTGGGCTCAAGCGTAGTAGTATAGTCTCCTCGCCGCAGCGAGAACGAAAGAGACCGTCAAAGAGAGATAGAGAGAGATAGAGAGAGAAGCAGAGCAGAGCACTGCAGGAATGGCGCGGCTGTGCAGGACGACAGGAGACAGGGAGAGAAGGAGGCGAGGAGGCGAGGAGGAGAGAGAGAGAGAGAGTAGGGGAAGAGGCCACGCGTGAAATTGCAAATGCAACGTAATCGTCCGCCACCCACCACGTGACAAATCACGCGCCGGGGCCGCGCTCCCGCGAAAAAACGCAAAACCGTTGCGGCGCGCCGTTTCTTTCGGCGCTCTCGCGCGATTTCGCCTCCGCCGCCGGTTCCCACGGGAGATTCGCGGCTCTTCGCTCCTCACAGTTCTTCCGTACCCTATACTACTACACCCGAGGAGCCGCTGCTGCTGCCGCCGCCAACTGCACTGCAGCAGCAGGAGCAGCTCAGAGCCCGAGCTATAAAGTGAAAACGAGCAGCGCGAGCGCACCCGTAATGAGCCGGCGAGAGAGGGGCATTTTTCATAAAACCAAGAGAGAGAGAGAGAGAGAGAGAGAACGAGAGAGAGGTCCGCTGCGTTCAGCGTATATGTCTATATACTCGTGCGAGTGAGTGAGTGAGAGAAAGAGAGAGAGACGTCGACGCGCTCGTTATGCACTTCACAATTTTGGCGCGTGTTGAGATATAGCCCGAGAGAGCTGCTCCGAGAAGAGCGAGAGAGAGAGAGGAGAGAACGTTGCGTATACAGCCCGAGCGTTACTTTGGTATGAATGGCTTCTTTATTTATTAAAGTACGTTTGGTAAACATGGAAGAGCTGCTCGTTATTTTACTTTATGCCGTTTTCGTTTTTAGTGGTCGTAGTGTATACGGGAGAGAGGGAAAGAGAGACAGAGAGGCAGAGAGACAGAGAGAGAGAGAGAGAGAGGAAAAAAAGCGCAGCGACCGCTGCTGCCGTCGCCGCCGCCGCCGCTGCCGTTTGTCGGTCCCGAGCGCGGAACGCAGCGAGCTTGATGTTGTCTTCTACGCTCGATTTCTGTGTTATGAGTGCGGGCAGCGATGGAGTGCCTGGAAAAAATGCCAACTTCTCGCCAGAACAAACTCTTTCGACCGACTGGATTCTCGTTTCTAGTATCTTGATGGGTTTTTGATTAACATTGCGTTGCCACAGTTAAAAAATTTGTTCAATTTTTAACGCATGATGTACGTTTGTTATCGTACAGGCGGATGTGAAATGAGTGCACTTTGGTAAAATTTTGTACTAATACTGAATTTAACACAAAAATTACGGAAATTATGAGTTTTCAGGAAAAAGTATTACACAAAACACTAAATTTTCAACTGTGTACGATCGAGAAAAAAATAAAAATTGAGCTACGTATATAATTGATAGTTCATGTATACTGAAGAGTTGAAAGAGATTTAGTGATAAGATAATAAATAGGTTTAGGTATGTAATTCAGAACTGAGCATGAGACTGCATAAACAGTAGGAAAATAAAGTACTCACCATATAAATACAGATATACAGATTGCTGCTTATATATCGTCAGTTTGAGCTACAGTTTCTGTTTTACTCTTTGCATATAAAGCAGTCCTTAATATGAAACTCCGTGCTTAATTATTTAGATAGATTGTAGGTATTGCACCGGAGGAAAATGCGTATGTATGATAAGGTAAAATACTAATATAAATAAAAAATCACAGATACAGGTCAAAGAGCTTTCGGATCAAAATTAAAGTAATGTCATATTGTAATAACATTGTCTCGATTGTTAGCTTTATCTAATTACTTGACAGTTAGTTGAGAAAGATTGATTAAATGGCAAATAAAAATATAGAACTTTTTTCTACGATAAAATATTAAATTATTTGCGAATTTCTTGAACAATCAAGAAATTTAAAACCTCATTTATACATACATCAATGAATAAAAGCCTAAATTTCAAAATTAATTTAAGTCTTTGTATTTTATTCTTAAAAGATGCACGATGCTCGTCTAAATCCCTATTTGCAAAATGTAACATCAGTATCGAAAACATTTAGTAGAATATATATATTTGTTTACTACCGTGCCTGCACTTTTAGACGTAATACCAAATTCCATCCATGCGAATATTCAAAACTCACTTTTCCAGCGCGACCACATTTTTCAGAAATGCACCTTCTACATCCCGAGATAAAAATATACATAATTCTTTCCGTCATAACTTATAACGTTCTCGCATAAAGTGCTTTTTGAAAAACCGAAATGCACAGGTACAGGTACGTATTTATGTCATAAGTATTAGATACCAATCGGAAAATCGTGTCAGATTAAGCGGCTTGCGCATAGTCTAATAATAATGATGCAATCAGAGTTGATATCAGAATCCGATCCGTAATACGTTATAATCCTAATCAAGTTCTTTTGGTGAGTATCCGTAATAGCGAGCCTTACGCTGAATACTGTTCACCTCATTTACTTTGTTTAAGGATTAGTTTGCAATCTCATAGGAATAACGCATTCATTCGACATCGCTGTGTAATATTTTAGAAGAATCTATGTTGGAGAAAATACTACTTTACATTTATTAGAATTACTGACTAAAATGTACAATTACTTATTTTTAGAATTTATGCTGAAACAATCATCGTTCTAATTAACGAAGTACATGTTCAGATAAATGGTCAAAGTAGAGAATAGTGCAAAAAATGAATCTACAATAGACATTTAAAATTTATAGCAGATTATAAATTACTATATTCAATATGCTGCAATTTATAAATCATTTCCCAACAAATAAAACATTTTCGAGACCAAGTTAAACTTAAAGTAATAATCGTCTGCGTGGAAGCAATTACTTATTGATCGATCCACTTGAAACGAAGTTAAAAAATCTGCTTGAATTAAAAGCTCCAATTTAAAAGCAGTTTAAGCTCCTCGGGTGCATAAAAAAAACCTCTAACCTCATCAACTGATCAGTGCGATAATTACAGAAATTTTCTTAATAACGCTTAACTTTAAAATTTGGGATACCGAAATGATTTGAAAAATGAAAAATCTAATCGATCCTGCGTCGGGCATATCGACCATCCAATAGTTACCGTATCTCATATTAGAATAGACATAAAGCGTAGCTAGTATAGCCACCTAAATTCCTAATCTTGTAAAGCCGCTCATAAAGTTTTATGTATACACACAGCATTAAGGAACCAGTAAATTTTACTTGTATTCAAGTCTCGGCGGTCCAAAGAAATGCGCTGCAGCAGCGAAAGAGAGAGGGGGGAGAGCGATATCCCAGGTAGAAGGAGCGAGAGAGAGAGAGAGAGAGAGAGAGAAAATTTTCCCGTGCGCACAACTATAGTTAGTCAGTGACATAATTGAAAAAGATAAACGACCGTAACACAGCAATGGTAGCAGTGCAGTAAGCCCATAAAAGCCAAGGATATGATTGTACGCCCGCCGTCCGTGTATATATATATATATATATATACACACAGAGCGAGCGAGAGAGAGAGCGGCCGGATAGTATAGTGTGAAAAAGAAGCAGGAGACTGCAGAGCGAGAGAGAGAGAGAGAGAGAGAGAGAGAGAGAGAAGGGAGTGGGCGCGCGCGCGCGCGCGGTAGCGGCGGTGGTATATAAAGACGTCTCAGGAGCTCGACGCGTGCCAGGTGCTTCGTGAGCACAAAAGCATCCCTGTTACGGGGCAGAGGCGCGCGCGCGCCCGCAGAGATCAGACAGAGAGCGAGAGACCCGTTTGACCGGAAGTTGAAAAATAAGCCAGCATGGGAGGTATGCCTTATTAAAGAGTGAGCCAAGCCATGAGAGAAGAAAGCGTGAGCGAGCCTTAGTCGTAGTCCCTCCCAGCACGAGTGCGCGCGTGCACATGCGTCTTCTTCGCTGTATAAGTATACACACACACACACACACATACTTATATATATATATATAAGTGAACTGGACACACACGCGCTTAGGGCGGCATGCAAACAATTTGTCAGAGGGGGCAGTTATTGGCTTTGATGGTTTCTGAGCGGAAAGCTGCGAAGATCATGTATGCGAGGGCTGGCCTATTTTGACTGAGGTTGCGTCGATATTTGGATTTTACGTATAACGGGAGCTGCTACTTTAACTTTTCAAGCCTGCATAATCTTTTAATAGCCGTTCAAGCCTTGATCGCTCGGTAATATTTTTAGTTGCTGTGGATAAGTGATATGAATTTTTGAGCGTATGAAACATGAAAAATCCTGAGATAAATCCTGATAAACGTTGACTTGATTTCTTGAAGACTGCGATTCTTATCATCTTTTTTATAACTTAGGTGATACGTATTCATGCTTGCAAAAGTTTGTTTTAAAAATCCACACACTGGAGTATGGCCAGAGTTCCTGCATAGCTAAAAATATTTCAATGAAGCAGATCTGCTTAATAGAAATATTTCATAAAAGGGCGTGTTCCTTTTAGTATATAAGGGATGAAAGGAGCACCAAATAGCTTCTTCTTAAGAGGCTACTTCATTATGAAAATACGCATTTCAGCTTCGAAATAAATCCAATAAATATTAAAATGGCAAAGTTATTACGCACTGGCATTATCTAAAACATAGAAATGCATTAATCCAAATCTTTTATTTTTTAATAGCGTCAAACATTGCATAAACGTAGTAAGTTCCAAATAGAGTGCGAATAAAGTCTGAAAAATACTCAAAATAAAATATTTTTGCTTCCTCGAAGAGGAAGCTTTGTATATCGATGAAAAATGCATTGCTTTTAAAAATGCTTTATTTTTTATATTGTTAGAGCAAAAATTGACTATTTTTAAGAACCTTTTTTTCGTGACTACGCGCGCGAGCATATATGTGTATGTGTGAGTGTCCTTCTGTATTCATTTTTCCTTCTGTTTTATTTCAGAAAATGACTTTTTATTTTTAGTTTTTTAGTTTTTTTCGTATTGCAAGTTTGGTATTTAATAAATGTATAATATGCGTTTAAAAGAGCTTTCTATCTTGAAAAATGTCATTTTTAAAAATTTAGGTTATAACTTTTAAGTCTTTTTTATCGATCCTAATGAAAATTTATTCACTTGTTTAAAGTATTATTAGCATAAATTTGCTAACTTTTCAAACATTAAGATTTATTATTTTTTGAGAAAATGATGTTATTATGAAAAAAATCAATTTTGTATGGTATTCGATAAGTAACGGAACTAAAATTGCTCAAACCGTTTCAAAATTTCATATACAAATAGTACCTTAAAAACTGAATATTTTTTAAATATAATTTTAATTAAAAAATGGTTTTATGAATTTTGATGTTTGTCGCCTCATTTTATTGGTATTTTCAAATACTTTCAAAATATAATTTTTTTAATTAAGTTTATTTCAATATATGTGATTAATGAATATTTGTTTAAAAACTTGTGGTTATGTTATATAGTCAAAAGAATAAATATTTTTTCATGTGCTTAAAGAGATACTGTGTTAAATAGGTTAAAATATAATAGAATTGTAAATAAAGAATTTAAAAAAAAGGATGTGGCTTTAAAGAAGTATCAAATAAATCAAATCTTAATAAACCTATAATAGATAATAAACACTTTGTACTTATTACATGAATAACTGTTAAAAATATATTTGGAATAATAAATAAATTTTAACGTGATTCAAAAATAGTATTTGTTTATTAATTACAAAAACTAAATTTTTATTATTAGTTTTGTACAAAAGGGACTAAATAAAAACTCAAAGAATATATTTGAAATTTTAATAATAACTGAAATATAAAAATTATTTATTAAAATTGCTTGCTTATTCCTATTTTTATTTTTTAAATAATTCTTATTACTTAATTTATCTATAAATTATATATTACATATATATTGGAACAAATAATTAAGTATGAGGATATTAAGTGCCATGAATTAGCAGCGTTTTTAAAGCTATATAATATCTTGTGTAAGAATGTAATTCGGCAAATGCAATAAACTGATAATTCTCTTTTAAAACCATTTAGGAAACAGGTGAGAAAAAATGGCTACCTCACTACTATAAAATTGGAAAATTTTATTTGTAAGCATTAATTCCCAATGGGTACTTTAAAACGAATTTATGAAAAATTACAATGCAATATGTCCTTATGGAAGTTGACATAGCATTATTTATCCACGGTAATATTAATATTTCATATTCTTTCATACAATATTAACTTTAATCATAAAAAAGTAAAGTCCTAATTTTCTGTATTTTCAAATATTTACATGAATGAACCCAGAATTTAAATTATAACAGTAAAAATAAGGAGATTTTGGTAACATGGCGTTTTATGAAAGACTAACATATTTTTTTCACTTTGTTTCCATATTTAGTCTGTAATTACATGAATCAACGAAGAAGGATTTTTTTCAACTAGACGCATCCCTTCAATTCCATCTGAAATGGATTGATACCCATTAGACTGATAGCTCATATCATTCGAAAGTACGTACTGCGAAAACGAATTTCCCGTAACATCTTTTAAAAAGTTATTCCCAAAATTATTTAATCAAGCACCCTTAACATTTGCTCCCCAAAACGTCGCGATTTCTTATAAATGCCATCCAATTTAAAACTATATACCCGCGCCGAGTAATTTAAAATCGGTCCGACTTTTAATTATTAATGTACTCGTCTTTGATCTCCGTATTGCCTCCTGAAATTTAATCGGCGGATAGTCGATTTATAGACATATACTACGGTATAGGGTAAGCTCTGGCTGGTGGCGTCGGTGGTAGCATTTTGCTGGATGGGAATTTCGTAAATATAACAGACTCCGTGTTAACATACATAATGTAAGGCGCGTGCCAGCAGCCATGAATAGACGAGAGAGAGAGAGAGAGAGAGAGAGAGAGAGGGAGGGAGGATGAGAGGAAGGGAGAAAAAAGCTTCTCTGCAGTCAAGCGCTGTGCCACGAACCTTTTGCTTTTCACCGTCGTGTCTTTGCTATATCCCCTACTTTTACTCTCTCTCTCTCTCTCTCTCTCTCTCTCTCTCTCTCGCTGCTTTCCCCCTCCCTCTGTTTTTCTTTTTCCTTTTTCCCTCTCATTCATTTATACATACTATGTTTCTTCTTTGCGTGCACTCGGTATTTCGGAAAATAACACACTTTCATTCAATTTTAGTTTCCGAGTTTCAACATCTTTAATTTCAAATCAATTCGTTGAATGTTGAGTGCGAGAAAGTTATGCAAATCATTAAATGTTAATAAATTAATAATATTCTTTAATAAATGTAACATTTTTAAAAGAAAAGTACGGTTTTCCCAAGCTACCATTCATCGGACAAACCATTTTTGTCAACAGAATTTAAAAGTAGAAAAAGTATTCGCAAGTGCAATAAAATTTAAAACGAACTATCCACACACAAAATAATAGCGTCACAAAGATTCCAATTTGTTTCAACTGTCCCTCCTTCCTTGTCGACTCATCACAACCAACATTTATTTATAAAGACCTTCAGTTCCAAAGAACTTCACCACATCTCATTTCCTCCCATCCGTAAAGTCGCGCAATATCAATTAGGTCCATAAGTTATCACGAATCGAACTTCACAAATCGTAGAGATCCCTATGGAAAAATCAAATTTCCCACAAACAGCTATTCTCACTTTCCTCTCGTGTCTACGGGCTTGCGCTTACGACCCCGCGCCTGTGTGTATACAGACAGAGACAGAGACGGAGAGAGAGAGAGAGAGAGAGAGAGAGACCGGAGTGTGTGCGCCTGCCGGGCAATCCATAAATACCTTTCTAATGGTCCTAAACTGTCTCTTTTACCGCACCGTTTTCAAATCCACGACGGGAGGCCTATAAGCGTGAGTCTGAGCGAGCAGCGGCAGCAGCAGCGCGTCTGCGTTACGCCGGGTGCGAACGAGAGCCTCTCGTTCACTTTACCTTTCGACAAATCAGACCGGGACCTCGTTTCAAATGAACCCTGAAATCGTTTTATAATTTATACAATGCACCACCGCTGCCACCGCTACCCGTCGATGCCGCAAAGCTAAGCGCACAATTCTTTTTTTTTTCTCTTTTTCTTACGACCTTTTGCTGCTGCGACTCATTGAATTTTAATTGTAGCTTTAAGTTGACTGCGATTTCTTTTATTCACACTTTGCGGAATCGGGACTTTTAGACGATGTTTTCTTCGTAGAAGTATTTTTATTTACTTTTACTAAACACTCTTATTTTCCTAAACCTATAGATTAAAAGAGGCACTTTTCCTAAATAATTATTTTAATTTATTACTGTTAGAAATGTTGTTAATATTTAAAATAGTGAAATGGTTTCAGTACAATTTTCGCTTTAGACATAACGTGTGAAGTCCTTGGAATAGCAAAATTAATAACCATTACTGCTTACTAATCTTTGCTATAGAATACTTAATAAGGTGATTTAAAAATATATCAATTTTATATGTATGTCAGGAATTTCTATTCACTTTGACTCCGTATTAAAAATATATTTTTTATAATGTAATGTATCTTATATTTTATCGAACAATAGGTGTTTTTTAATGAAATATTACGAAAATTCTGTTGCTTAATGGACAATAAGTAACAGAATTTATCGATTTATTTAAATGACTGCAGCTACCTTTTTATTCTTGCGTTTGAATTTTACTTTGTGAAATTCGTTAACGTTTAATATATATAATTACACTTATAGATAAAAGAACGTTTACACATTACATGGAAAAAGAGAAAATTGCTCGTCTCATTCTCAATAAATTGATTCGCAAATGGCATTCGCTTATCTGGTATCGAAAAAATTGTCTTTATTCTTTCCATCAATGCTGACTATTGAATTTGTAAAAATTACTACTGGCTTAATCATTTGATTTGAAATAGTAAAACTTCACTCATTTCTGGATAACCACAATTCTGCATTTAAAATGTAGGATTTCATGCTAAGTAATTTGACATTATTGATTTAGCCAGCTTCAATCTGTAAGTAAGAATAAAGCTAATGAACCAAAGTATAAAATAAAGAGCGATGTCTGGAGACATAAGTCTAAAAATGTTTAAAAATATTGAGATAAAATTTTAAGAAAAAGTTGAATATTGGAGTTTTGAATGAAAAAATGGATTTACAGTTGGTACTCATTTTCTGTAACAGCCTGCAAAAAAGGTTTACTGGAAATGAAAATTATTCACTCCCTAATGATTATATACGGTAATTTGCCTTTGTTCAGAAATTATTCTACAGCTAACTCCGAAGTCTCTATAATAAATAATTATCTTACAAGATATGCAATTGTCAATATTTAGAATTATTTTTTCAATTACAAATCAAATTCTATATTAATTTGGAAACCTATGCCACCAATCTAACGTCTAATAAAAACAAACAATTAAAAAGTTGTTTAGTAGTAAATAACTTTATGGCATTTATATAGGTGATTCATAATAACGAATTCCGCACTTAATAATTTAATCAATCTACTAGCAAAATTCAAACAATTATTGACAGATCCTTCTTTATATCGCTCGCGCATAAACCAGCTCCTAACTCTCGTTTAATATCGTTTCAGCCTAGTCCCAGGCTAAAGTTTCCCGCGGTAGTATTAATTTCACTTTTTACGACCTCGCGAAACTAATTGAAAGGAAGAAATTCAAAACCAACAAATTCCAGAACCCGGTAGCGCGCCCGAGAGAGAGAGAGAGAGAGAGAAAGAGAGACCGCACCTCTCTTGGCACCCATAGAGCTATATACTTATTTAACTCGTTCCTCACGAGACGGGAAATTAAAACGTAAAATTCCACCGATAAAAAGCAGGCTACACGAATCGCCAGTGAAAGTGCGAACACGCGACAGCCCGATCAGATAAGTGCTCTCCTCTCTAGCCCTCTCCCTCTCTCTCTCTCTCCCACTCACTCTCACATACGAATCAAAGCTCAACACGGAGCGCACGGCACTCGCCGCCCCGACAGGAGTTGAAAAGAAAAATTGAGAGAACGTCGAGAGAAAGAGAGGAAGGAGGAACAAAAAGGAAGAGTACAGTGTAACCCCGTAGAGTAAAGAAAGAAGGAATGAAAGAAGGGAAGGAAGGAAAGACGGACGGGTGGCGCACCGACGACGACGAAGCTGCTGCTGCCGACGACGACGACGACGACGACGACGGTCTGTGCGGACGGAAGGAGAGGCGAAGTAGAAAGAGAGAGAGAGAGAGAGAGAGAGAGTAACGTAGAGGGAGGGCAGCGAGAGGGAGAGCGCGGGAGGCGGCGCGCACAGGAAGGAAGGAAGAAGAAAGGGCAGAGCGCGGCTGCTCTGTTCTAGTCTCCATTCTACTACTACTACGTCTAGGTTCTCTCTCCCTCTCTCTCTCTCTCTCTCTCTCTCTCTCTCTCTCTCTCTTTCGAGCGCTGTACGCCGAAAGCAGAGAGAGAGAAAGAGAGCGCGCACGAGAGAGCTGGGAGTGAGAGAGAGAGAGAGCACGAATAAACGCACCAAGACAAGTCCATCGCGCGACTCGTATACACGTCCCGAAAGCAGCAGCAGCAGCAGCGCGAGAGAGCTCACATCATCCCTCTCTCTCTACGGTTGCGTGTGCCATTGGCTGCGCGCGCAGAGCTTCGCGCGGCGTCCGCCGCCAGGCGCTACCAGCGTGACCGGCCTCGGCTGAGCGCGAGCGGCTCGCTCAGTCTAATTTGAACCGCCGCGCGCGCCCGAGCTTTGCGCACACACGAGACAGAGACTCGCTGGCAACTGCACCGGATAGACAGAGACCAGAAACAGTAGCAGCAGCAGCAGCAGCAGCAGCAGCCGGGAGTACGTCGCCGGTTCTGACGATCGCGTAACAGCCAGTGTGCACCTGTCTCTCTCAGTGTCTCTGTGTCGGTCTGTGTGTGTGTATGTGTGTGTGTGTGTGTACACGTGATCCCTTCAAATATTTCCGACCACAACCACTACCTTTTTCTCCACTTTTTTTCATCTTTTTTTGTTGTCTCTCTCTCTTCTTTATTAACGCGTGTCAATCGGTTGCGCATAATTGAAAAATAAACAAACACGTTGGCAGTAGGAGATTTGGATACACGGGCGCATTTTGTAAAAATGCCGTCGCCAAGTTTGCGTTGCAAGTTTTCGGTGGTACAGCACGTGTGACGACGACGCATCGCGACATAGTTTTACAGGGTGATTGTAGGGAGCAAAGTGCGCGCGCGTCGATGATAAGCGTATAATGAAACAGTGTCGCATAGCGATTCCTCGGGCCGACCGAGGGAACGATCGGGCATGATTCGGTTGGTCTACGGGTCGTGTTCGCAAGGAGCCAAGTAGAAGAAGGGAAGAAAGTAATATAATAAGAAGAGAAACGAGTGAACGTTCGAGAGAAAGAAAGAGAAAGAGAGTATCGTTATCGGTGTGTGCACATTGAAAAAAAGGGGGAGCGGCTAAAGACACATGATGCTACCGGGGCAAGTCAGCGGCGAGAAGAAGAAGACGACGACGACGACGACGACGACGACGACCTCGACGACGGTGTATCCAACAACAGCGATCAGAGCTAGCAGACTACCGGGGCCGAAGCTGGTGATTGCCGAGACCGCAACGCCGCTACCAAAGAAGAAGCTCACATCCTGCAAGTACCAATTCAAGCAGCAGCTGGACACGTCGCTGGAGAATTCGGTAGTCGTGCTGGAGGAAGTGGCCGTAGCGGCAGCTATGCACCGTGCAGGGTCCGCCCGTCAGTGTGCGCGCTCGTCCGGTAGGAATTAATGGGCATCGGAAGCCGCCGCGACAAGCGCATCGCGGATTCCAGAGGACCGAGGGAAACCGAGCGAGCCAGACTCGCAGAGAGACGGAGAGAAAGACAGAGAGAGAGAGAGAAAGAGAGAGAGAGGAGCAGAATCAGCTTAGCCGCGGTATATTTAAAGAGAGCGCCGAGTGCGTGCCGCAGTGAGTTAAAGAGAGTACACGCGCGCGCGTAGCCCTTTTCAACGCGCTCTTGAGCTCGGGGAGAGAAGATGAATTCGGCCGCAGCAGCAGCAGCAGCGAAATCACGGACGACGGCCTGAGGAGTCGGAGAGCCCAGGCGTGTGCGCGCGTGCGGTAAAAAAGCGAAAGCCGAACTCCAGAGTAAGAGAGAGAGAGAGAGAGAGAGAGAGATAGGGAGAAAGAGAGAGAGAGAGAGAGAGAGAGAACACGAGCGAGTGAACGAGGGGGGACACGTGGGGGGCAGTAGCAGTAGCAGCAGCAGCAAGAGCAGCAGCAACAGCAGCGGCAGCGGCGGCAGCAGCAGGCAAAATGAGGCGCAGGCCGGCGGCGCTCCGCGAGATCAGCAAGTCGAGACCACCCCGAGTCCGAGACCTTGCCCGCCTTCAGCATCCTCGTCGCGTACGCTACAACGCCTCGTGAATGGACCACCAACGCCAGGCCGACAATTAGAAGCGAACGCGACAACTCGTTTCCTTTTCATCGTCATCCTCCTCCTCCTCCTCGTCCTCCTCCTCCTCGGCTACGAGGTGCGCGAGCGTCGCACCGGTGTGGATACACTTGCCTGCAGTCGGAGGAAGAACCAGTGGAGAATAGAATAGAATAGAATAGAAAATTTCGCATCGTCGAGTGTCGAGGTGCGAGAGTGGTCAAAATTGGGGGTAGAGAGGAGCCCGGCGGCGACAGGGGAGGGTGAGCGAGTCACACGCGATGTGGTCCTCGCTGCTTCTGGCCGGGATCCTGGGCGGCTGGTGGGGAGTCCTCGCACTGTCCGCGACGCCCCCAGCCGATGAGCAGCAGCCCTCCTCCGCCTGGAGCGGCCCTAGCACCCTGGCCCAACCGGGCAGAAGACCCACCTACTACCAGGACCAGCGCAACGATGACTACCTGAGCAGAGTCATGATCTTCGGTCTGAAGCCGCTCGCGGCGAGGGAGGACAACCGGCCCTACCCTCTGAATGTGAGCCCTCTCCAGATGCGGATGGCCAGGCGGGGGAGGCTCAGGCACCGTAGGCAGATGGAAATGCTGGCGCTGGCGAACGATAGGAGGGCTGCTGCGAGTCGGAGACCGGTCGGCGGCCGCCCCTACGTCAACCAGACCTCCGGACTGCTGGACGATCCCAGCCGGATCCTGGAAGAGGACGACCGGTCCCGACTCGCTCGATCCCTTGGCAAGCAGCACCAGCAGCACCAGCAGCACCAGCAGCAGCAACAGCAGCAACAGCAACGGCCAAGGAACCGCACGCGGGCGGACTCGCCTCGGGAGCAGCGACGCAGGTGCCGCAACCGCAACTGCCGGGGCCGCAACTGGTGCCCGGAGATGGACGTGGGTAACCGGGCTTTTATGGCGCCCACGGTGTTCGAGGGCAAGGCGCGCAGCATGTCCTCGCTGCGCAAACCCGGCTCCAACTACGCCGTCACCTTCGAGGTCAAGCAGGTCTACAAGAGTCAGCCGGGATTCCTGCCACTCCAGAAGAACGACAGCGTGCGGCTGCACTTCCGGGACAAGACTGTGCCGGGCAAGTCGACGATCTGCGGCGAGGTCAACGCGTCGATGGCGGCGGCGGCGGCGGCGGCGGCAGCTTCGTCCTCCTCCTCGTCGTCGTCGTCCTCTTCCTCGGCCGCAGCCGCTATGGGACAACGGAGCCATCAACAGCAGCAGCAGCAGCAGCAGCAGCAGCAGCGTGACAATCTCAGTGCCGGAGTAGTGCGGGCTAATATCAAGAGGGGTAAAGTGTATCTTGTGTTTGTGAACCGCGTGGGACCCAGGAACTTCACGATCCTAGGCGAGCCGGTCATTCGCAGCAAGAAAAACGAGCAGGCCGTGCAGGCGGTCATTCGTCCTGATTACGGTGAGTCGTTACAACCTATATATTCGCTTCTTTTATTCTACACTATATGCGCGGAAAATGTGTTGTGGTCGCAGAGCTCTGGCTATGGTTGGGTAAGAAGTTGATGGACCTAAGCGTGTCGCGCTCCGGTGCGAGGGGAAGATTTAGTTGAGAACTAATTTGCCCCGTGGTGTGTGTGTATGTGTGACTGCAGTTCGTTTGAGTTATTATGGTAGCGCAGCGATGACGCGATATGATTGTGTCGCCACAAATGTATCGCCAGTCCCTGTGCAGTGTCTCTGTGTGTTGCATGTGTATATTTATGTTTGTATATCTGAATATCTTGAATATGCGCATATCCGAATTTCTGTTTTGAATAACTTCGCATTCTCGGATATCCGGGGTACAGCGATTTTACCCGCCGCGCACTGGGGCCGTACAAAAATAAAAATTTCAACGGGGGGGTTGGCGCAATAAGCGGCGAATTGATTTTTATAATTTCATAAACTGTGCATTGCAATGTGTGTAAGTTGTGCAGCATTTAAATGTTACATAAAGAATTATTGGTTATTTTGGTACCGGCTTGTTTTTTTTTTGTTTGATTTAAATTCGATTCTACTTTTGAATGATTTTTATGACATCACTATTTTACAAAGCTGTTGTAGAGAGTAATTGAGTGAATATTATAACAGAAACATGAAAGATGCCTGAATCTCAAATTTCTTTGATCACAATTCACCAAAATATTTTGGATGAATAAAATTTGTTCTTTAGAACTAACGCACCTCATTTATTTCCGAGATATATAGTATTCGCCGCCACAATTATCAGGGGGCCTCCTTAATGTTGTTGATCTCCCTCTTGAGAATTTTTAGATATTTGTCGAGATAATTAGAAAGTTAGCTAAAGAAAAATCTGGGGCATTCGGTTATTTTTGGGATTTTCGTCGTCGGAATGGAAGCGAGAAGGAAGGAGATTTGTCGACTGAACGCCAGTTTTCTGTCATACTATACCTAAAAATCTGTTAACCTCTTACAACTTTTTACACTTTTACTCGAAATGTTTACTTTGTATAACAATAAACAAAAAAATAAAATGAAAGTTGACGAAATGGTATTACGTAGTTGACAAAATTTCTTATAGGATAAACGTTTTAATTACTGCGGAATGACGGTATGTTTCGTTTTGATTGATTATTTCTGTTAATTAAAAGCGGAAGAATAAAACATATAAAGCATTCAGGCGAGAATAAAATTTTACATAAGAATGTGCATTAATAATACTGCTCAGAGGATAAATAAAACTGTAAAAAAAACTTCACATTTGTGTTATTTAACTATAAATCATCTGATTTAAGGTTAAATATAATTAAAATTTTTTTTAAAGGACTAGTGTATCTTAAGAGTAATTTTTTTTTTGACCTCAATCGATCTAACTACAGTAAATCCTATATTAATTAGAAAAAGTAATAATAAGAAAAATTTAATTTAGACCTACAAAAAAAGTAAATGTATATAAAAAATAAAGTATCTGATTTTAAAATAATATATATTATTCAAAATGAATATGTAAACGAAACAAAAATTATTTCAGCAGACATAATTGTTTCATTTAATTGAGATTTACATATTATATAACATTGGTAAGTACTGGAATTTAATAAAATGAACTGGTTTGTAGAATAACCGGTTATTTTCCCGAAATATTTTATTTAAGTTACAACATTAAATTAAATTATCATTCAGACTCTTTTTCGACATTCTGATGTAGGTTTATTACGTTATTCTGTTTTGCTAGTATTCGAATCGACTTCAACCACTGCAACACCTCTTTCTAGCGAGCATCTCAACAAGCCAAAAAAACTACTCAGCTATCAACACTTTTAATCATTCAATCCTCCAATACACCATCAAAATCTACCAGCAAAATTAAACTCCTCCAGCATTATTCGCGAGAGCAGGGCAGAAAAAAAAGACAAAAAAAATGGAAGGTCGCAGAACAGTCATCAAAGCCCATTAAACAGAGCCATTAATACGCGCGCGATTCCTTTTGTTAGCGCGAGATCCATAGAGAGAGAGAGAGACAGAGAGACAGAGAGACAGAGTGAGAGAGAGAGAGAAGTAAGCGTTCGCCGGAGCGTAATGACTTTCCCGTACATACGTAAGTACGAGCATATCGGCAGCGCCGTAGTGGGCCCTACACGTTAAGTTTTCACGGTCGGCGTCGAAATTACCATTTGAATCTGTCCCCGTGCGCCCACCGATGCGAAATGGCATACAGACTGCTGCACACGCGTACATTGCACGGAGAGGGAGAGAGAGAGAGAGAGAGAGAAACCGGGGCTCGTCGATGCGTTGCGTCTATCTCGGCACCGTCAGTGCGCGTCGATCTCGTCCATGCATAATTTCTGCCAGAGAATCCCCCTCCCGCCCCCCACCCCCTATATACACTATATAGAACAGGCATCGATGGCTTACTCTGTGTTGGGCCGTTCGCGCATTTACTCGCGGCTTCGTCTCTCCCCCCATGGGATAAAGTCATCGTGCAGAAAGGCATCCGCGCATTAAACTTTGCTCTATATAACCCTATAGAGGTTGTTCTCCCATCCCTCTCGCCCCACCTCTTCCTCCTCTTGTGCAGCTTTAAACATCGCCATTGCGCTTGCATGGCCTGCACTTACTTTCGCATCGCTGCCGCCGCCGCCGCCGCCGCCGCCGCCGCCGCCGCGCGCTACGTTTTCGGTCAACACTTTGCCCGCCTGGATATCCACTCTGTATGTGTGTGTGTATGCGCGCGTGGTCACGCTAAAGTTTGGCGCGAATGCAAAATGTTGGACCCCGGTCGCGGCTTGCTTTGTTGTTGCGCTTTTGGGCATCGGCGATGCGTCCAAGAGTGGCCGGGCCGAGCCCGTGTTGTTGAGGTTGATAAACGGAATTATTCATTTGTTTGTTGCGCGGCGACTTGTGTGCAATTCGACTGGCGCTATATATATATATATATATATATATGTTTTTTTGCTTGCCCTTGTTTAGCATAGTTTGATGAAATTTTCAGGTGCATTGGCGATCCGAGTTTCTTTTTTTTTCTATCGCGGTACCGATGTTAAACTTTCATTAAAACTATAATGGAGCTGGCTGAATTGAAAAATTCACTCGTAATTGAGGTGTTTTTGTTGGAAAATTTAATAACAATTATCTATAAAAAGTATTAATACACGTGAAATTGTTTTCTTTTAAAATTTGACGTTCTACTTAATTAATGTTTTCCAATGTCGCGTATTATGAAGTATTATGATAAATAAAAAATTAGTAAACAAATTATATGAATCAATCGATACAATCCCATTAATACGTAGCGCTCAAGTTCCTTTTCAAATCACATTATACCTTGAATTTTTATCTATTCATCATTCTTAATAATAAGAAATGCTATAGTGATTTTACTTACCGCAACTGCAAATATTCTAGTTAACATTTATTTATAAATCATTTTAGCAAACAAGCATTCACTAACAATTCGTTTTGTCTATATCCGATAATTATTAGTATTATCGGAATTAACGAAAATGTTTGGCAATTTAGGAAAAACTAATGGTGAAAAAATACCATCAGAATTTACATTTATCTGCTATCGATATACAGAAAACCAGACAGAAGCATCGATAAAGATAAAAGTAAAGTAATTATAAACTCTCCAGGCCATAATCAGACGTAGAGCTTGCAGCCACCCATTCCAGTCTTTTGTCAGCCTACACACACACACACACACACACACACACACACACACACACACGCGCGCGCTTGTCATAGTCAACGCGACACATGTTACTTTCTGACCCGATGTGCTCGCTTCCATGATAGCCGGTAATATCCTTATGAAACGGCGTACCAACGTCGCCCGTTACTACTGGTGCGATCCACGTCTCCGCACGACACCCTTTGCAAGCCTCCAACGCCGCGGTGCGCCGGTTCGCCGGGTCTGCAGTTCGACGTTTAAAACCTTGTATATCTCGCAAAGATCGAGCGCGTAAGAGAGACGAAAAAACTGGGCACCGACAGAGTAGCGAGAGAGAAAGAGAGAGAGAGAGAGAGAGAAGGAGCGAACTTATAACGTTTTGCGCGGGATCACAACCATTACGACGTTTTATTACGCACAGACTGGCAGATATTGCGTATACCACGTGGAAAAAAAAGAACTATATAACTTCGTAACGCTCGGCTATATACGCCTATCGGCTGAAAATCGGGAATGGCTTCATTTTTACGCTTGTCCATCGTTTCGTGCTGCCGTGTACATATACCCGTGGGGGGTGGAATACACGCGTTCCCCGATACACACTACATAGCTTATGGACAGAAAAGAGAGAAAAGGTAGTTTTTTTTAGGTAGCCTGGATAGTGAGTTATGGTAGTTTATTGAAATATTCCAGTTTCGTCTGGTTAACTAAACTTTCAGTTTCGACGCGAGTTCGGACCACTGCCGCGGGACCACAACGCCACCCATCAGAGACTCTTTTTAAGGCTCGTCGCTCGATTTTTTTTCATAAAGGCGCGGCCCCGATTATCTATTGCTTGTTGAAAATTAAAAAATCTCTTTTTTCACCCCCACACACACACAGGCGCACACACACACTTGCGTGCGCATTCAATTTTATGGTCAAAAGAGCAAATGCAGATGGAAGACTGGTAGTATCGCGGGTGGTTATAGGTGAGGTGCAAGCACGCGGGCGGTATATTCTATATATATACGCGCAGTGTGCATACTATGTGTATTTGTGCGAGCGCGCGAAAGCTTCGAGCTGAATGAAATAAACACGGGGATTTCAACGGATCCCCGTGTTTTATAACCCCTCGACGAGTCCGAAAAACCGATTTGGAAAAAGTATTTGCGCCCGTTGTACCGCACGGACCGCCCGCTGCCGCCAATGCGTTTTCCCAATTGTTGCCGTTGCTGCGCCCGCACGCAAGCCGCGACCCTTGTATATACCTTGTACCCCGCCGAATTTCTAAGGGCTCGGGCAACGCGCAAAGGCTTTGTTAATTAAAAACTTTCAAAAGAAGGGGAAATACATCGCGTAACGAGATTCGAATTTGATTTGTATATACACACCGCTACCGCGTATATATAGGTAACCTATTCGCATTTGTACACTTTGAATTTTTGATTCGATTTGTTCTGATGCTGCAGAACGTAGCAGGTGGTATTTTGGGCTTTTTTTTTAATTATGAGTACTGCTAGGTTTTATGCGAGAGTAAAGCGATTTATATACAAAGTTTGTGCATTCGATGCTGCATCGCGAAATTTCGTACATACGAATTCTTGCACAGTTAGTAGATTAAAAAGATTGTTTTTCGATTCGAATGGATTTGGAGTACTGCGAAAAAGCCGTCAATCAGTGCTTAATGGTATTTTCAATATCCGACAATTGGACGTGCAACTTTGATCACATTTGGAATAATATAC
The DNA here is from genome assembly GCA_900490025.1 of Megastigmus dorsalis. Taxonomy (NCBI): domain Eukaryota; kingdom Metazoa; phylum Arthropoda; class Insecta; order Hymenoptera; family Megastigmidae; genus Megastigmus; species Megastigmus dorsalis. The sequence continues at coordinate 9,808 of UELU01147019.1, read as the reverse complement.
CAATAAATAAGCTTTGATTATATTGTACGTTTACAAGTAAACCTATCGATTTACGGTAATTATAAAGTTCTATAAAAGAAGTCCAATACTCTTTTTTGTTCAAATCGGCCATATAGATGCAGCCCGTAAAAAGATATTTCCACTGGTTTTACATAATATACATCGTGGAACATTCCATTACTTATTATTATTTCTGCATATCCTTGTTTCTCAATACCTCGTGCCGAATTAACTCCTCGCTCTCCTCATCCATAAGCCGCATCCCTCTACACAGTCCCCGAAACATCCAAAGATGTCGCAGTTCAGCGGCGTACATGGAATCAATTCACGCGCGCGCGCGCGCGGTTCCTTCCTCTTTCCTCGAAGGAAGCTCATCGCGAGCGCCGACTCCTTCGATTTCCTTACAAATCGAAACGCTAAGCCTCCCCGGAGCTTATCCACACACATACACACACACACACGGTCCTGAAGAGAGTCTCCCAGGAGCGCAGCAGCAGCAGCAGCAGCACTGCGTCGCGTAATGAGGGACTTAATGTTTCGGAGCACTTAGTCAACGCTGTATATGCGCGCTGTGTGTCGACACAGGCCGACTGTCTGTGTATGCATTCGCGCGCGTGTCTGTGTGGGTGTGTGTACGAACGCGAGTCTCTCTGTTGGTTCTCTCGTATAATATACACGAGCAATTTGAAACTAGCGCGCGGCGGCCGTTCTCGCGTGTTTCTCTTTCCCTGCGCGGTGTCTGTATGCAAAGCCCATGCGCTTAATCCCTTGGTGGATGCACACACACGCACGCACATTGCGCGGGTATGCGTGATTCTATAGTGTATATGAAAGGCCCAATTAGCTATTGGCAATTGATATACATTCCTGTGCGCGAGCCTATACGTATATATGCGCACCGACTCGCCCGCCGTTATTGACTTTATCGCGCCTCCTATCGATCGATATATATTTCGTCCACCTCGCAGTTGCGAGAGCATCGCGTGCAGCCGTTTGCTTTGCTACAATCGCTTTTTTTCTTCCCTTTCATCCGGCGCATCTCTATGAGGATATACTGTATTATCGTGCAGAGAGACTTGGCTCTTGCGATTGTCTCCGTATAACATATGGTCTTGTTAAGCCTACATAAACTTATTAAAATCCTACTAGGACATTAATGTAAAATATAGGCTTTCTCGCGCTTGGCTGGTTATTCAGCCTTGGTATATAAGCTGGCTAGTGGAACAATTTTACAAACAATTATCCACGGGAATCCTATCTTATTCAAACGAACCCCTTTGGAATTCAAGCATGGCTTTTGTTTGCGAATCGTATACGTTGGCGAAAAGCTCGGCGAGCGAGAGCGTTAAAAAATTGTTCAACCGCAGGCTGATTTAGCGAGCGTTACAGTCACTTTATCATGCACATCCGCGTGCAGCTACGGGCCACAGTGAATAAAATCCAAAGAGCCGTGAGAAAAGAAAGATGATTGTCTTTTGCTCGTGGCGAGGCGGCCCCGCGGTAAAAGCACGTACGAATCTCGTCGTCGGTGCGCGCGAACGAGAGACCGACGAACATCGCTCTTGAGGAAACTTTAACGCTCTCTCTCTCTCTCTCTCTCTCTCTCTCTCTCTCTCTCTCTCTCTTCGTCTAAGTCCCGCGAGGGAGGGAGCCGCGAGCAATGCCAAAGAGAACGAGACGGATATAGAGACTCTCGAGACGCAGCAGCAGCAGCAGCAGCAGCAGCAGCAGCAGCAACAGCAGCAACAGCAGCGTATCTCGTCGGCGTAGCTGCGGCGGTTCGTTGATCCGCGCGCGGTGTGTAGTGTGCACTGCACACAGCGCGCAAAATACCAGCGACGGCGGCGGCGGCGGCGGCGGCGGCGGCAGTGGCAACGGCAGCAGCGCACAGCCATTCTTCGGCATCAGTCGCTCGCCGGTGACTAAGCCCGCAGACGACGGAGCTCGCGAGGAGGGGCCGCCGCTGCCGCGCGACCGGCCAAAGAGACGAGCACCAGCCGGGAAAGAGAGAGAGAGAGAGAGAAACATGTTATGAGGTAGGAGACATGCTAGGGGGAGGGCGAGATGTCAATTATAAGGCCTTAATCGGAAACCCGTCCTTACTTGTGTTGAGTTTATATATACCGAAGACGGAGATGGAGAGAGAGAGAGAGAGAGAGGAGAGAGAGAGCAAGAAGGATATAGATGCGGAGAGCCCAGCACAACCGAAGACTACAAGACCGTTGCGATCTCCATCTCTCATTATGCTTCCATATCTTTCTTTCCCTCATTTCGTCTCTTGATCCTCGGTTATCTCTCTTCTTCTCTCTTTTTCCCCTTCTCTATTCCTTTCGTTCCGCAGACCTATATCAATTTTCTTTCTTCTTTTTCTCTTTTGAATCCTTATCTTTTTGTCGTGGCTCAACTATCCCTTTATGTTTCACTTTTCTAATCTATCACTCGTAGCATTGATAAGTTCTTTGGTTATGCATAGCTATATAACAATGGATTCGCAGACATCTTAAACGTCATTTCCAAAAGCCGATTTAAAAAGTCATCATTATAATATCAATTTATTATACAATTTTATCATAAAAACAAAAATAACTGACTGCTTTTATTATCAATGGAATGTACTTAACAAATTTTTTCGTTCATTTGAAAAAAAAAAAAAAAAGATAAAAGGAAATATATCAATTACACGTAACTACATTGGAAGCAAAATTATCAAGCCAAGGCATGCGAGTACTTGAGCTGTTATCACGAAACACCAGTTGATGCTCTACGGTCACTTAAAATTATATCGCGTCCTCGAGAAACACTGGCTGCTACCTTGAATGGCGAGATCTCAACAGTAATAGTGTAGAGTGTCAGATCTCCTGATTAGCGAAGGATGATCATGCTAGCGACAGCAAGACTAATAGTTTCCTCGGATCTTCAGCGCCAAGTGGAAGCTTAACGAGCTGAGTGATCCTTGCTTTGTGGCTGCATTTATATTTAAATCTTTAGCTCGATACGTCGAACTGTATTGAAGAGCTGCTTTCGTGTCTATCTTGGATGTACGCGTAATGATATAGTCTACGTCCATCTGTAGATATAGAGCTTTAGCGGTGACGAAAAAGGGTATATGGTTGATAAAAGAAGGTTACGATGTATTTGAAAGTGCACAAGATCGAAATTATGTTAAAGTGAAAGAAATGTTTTTGTAGGATATATAAATCTGAACGAAACAAGGTATTTACTGTATTTGCATCCTTCGCTGGCCAAGCCAAAGTCTTGCCTCTAATTAGTAAGAACTGCGTTGGGGAAACAGCCTTCAAGATTGATTGATGCATACCGTAAAGTTTCCAAATTTATTATTATCCATGCCGGAAGAAGAAAACAGGACTCCAGCCAATTTGCTACGAATGCTAGCTGTACTGTATTATAGTAAAGAGTGTAATCCAACATTGCAAAGATTTAAAGAAAGGATGATCAACGAACTTCTTTGAGAATGTATGGATCAATGTGGATATAAATTTTGTGACCTCGTTTAGCAGACATGAACCATTGATCCCCTTGAATGGCTCAAGGAATAATAGTATATATATATATATATATATATATATTTGTCAAGAATCCGCTTACAGCTTTTAATGGTGGGAATCTGTCGATGCAGATTGATTCATCTCTTGGTGATGGTCTGTTGCCATTCAACTATTTGTTTCCTGCATGTCAAAATTGACAAATACTTTACAAAATTGCATCAAATACGAAAACTATGTTCATTTGAACAGTAGCGAAATACGTATATAACATACTGTCAAAATAGCGGTATTGTAAAGCTCTGTAATGCGAATAGATTTGACAATCCAATATCCACTCCGCAACATATATTGAAAATACAAAATCGGGTCATTCGACAATTCGAAGTTCTGCCTCAGCCGAATGATAATAATAATAATCCAAAACCCAAATACTTTTTCGTGGAAAGCGTTGAATTACGTCAGCGGCAAATCGAGCACAGATTGTATCGCCAACAGCTACGAAGCAGCAACAGCAGCAACAGCAACACCACCTCAAAGCAATAATGCACCGCCAAGTGTCTTTGTTGGGCGTGAAATGAGTTTTTTGCCCCGTGTCGTACGCACGCACGCATATAAAGCCGGCCAGGACGAGAAGTGCGGCGGAGCGCGTCGCAGGTGCCGATAGGAACTCGATGCCGCCGCTCCGCCAACTTATATACAACGAACACTCGAAGCTCTTTTTGGTTAAGTAGGTTGTGTCTGTCCCTCTTCCTCTCTCTCTTCTCTTTTCTCTCTCGCTCTCCCGTATATATACCTTAGGTGCGCGTCGGGGCGAGCGCGGAAAATAACCGCCCGTACTTACGGAGCGCGCGTCGCGAAGCAAACACAGTCCCAAGAGCTGACACGAGCGACTTGGATTTTCCCCGCGCTGCTGGCGTCCGTCGTACAGAATTGTTGTTCCTTTTGCGCGCGCGGACTCCTCGTCTCTCCGAGTTGTATATATAAACGATGATATGGAGGTATGGGCGCTTTTTCGACTTTGACCAGTTCCCGGCGCTTTAAGCTGCTATTCGACGCCGCTCGCACTTTTACAGTTATATTGGAGCTGATGAGACGAAATTGGAAAGTGATTGGAGCTTTGAAATTGACGAGCGTATGCGAAATTTATAATGGATGTGATTATAAATACGGGAACGACTTAAAGTTTAGAAAAAAAAGGAATATTTAGTTATTTGAGATGGATACGAAATGTATCAATGTGTCAAACATAATCAAGCCTGTTTCAGATGTTGTTATAATATTATTACAACTGAAATATATATGACTTCATGATTTCGTGACATTTCTGCGATACTTTATGAATGTGTAAAATTGTTATAAAACGTCACTTCTCAATTCGTTTTGATAATGAAAATAAGTTTAAAAATAATATTGTGTCAACGTCAAGCGCACGGACCTTTGAAGAATAGATTAAAATTTATTACTCTTTTAGCATTTTAGCTTCGCATAACTCAAACAGTTCCATTATTGCCAAAAAAATGAATTGAAACCATTGAAACACAAACTATAACAAGCAAGATAAATTTAAACCTGTGATACTGTAGAAAAAAAGTTCACACTGCATCGTTTTTTCGACGAATTTAATCACAAAATAGCTCCACACATCCATTCAAGATCATGAAATTTTTTTTCACCAGCAGTACTGTAAGAAAAAGCAGCAGCATGTACAGGCAGCGGCAGCTCGCACATCTTGACATTTTCCGCTCAATGGCTTCCAGAACATTTCGATTGAAATTAACCCACCGACCTTAAATTGCCTCAAACGTTCTTGCCAAGCACATCTGACCTATTTCACGATACGAATGAATGAAAAAAAAAGGAAAAAAGAAGAAACCCTCCGAGAAAGAAGAAAAAAAAGCCGAGACAGCGGCATTAAAACATCGCGAGAATCATCACCTCTCGCGCGACCCTTTTCCCCATCTACACGTCGCGAGAACTCGGCTCGACGCTCGTCGCTCGACTGAATCGAGACTCTCTCTCTCTCTCTCTCTCTCTCTCTCTCTCTCTCGATTCAAACGCGCATATTCACGAGATTGGAAACAAAAAGCGCAACAGCGGCAGATATCAGCCACACCGAGTTTATATTCAAATCTATCTCTCGCGCTCCTGGCCACTGTACTTTTACAATGCCTTTGCGCGACTGCTAGCGCTTTAATCTCTCTCTCTCTCTCTCTCTCTCTCTCTCTCTCTCTCGCTCACTCATTCTCCCTCTCTTTCTCGAACACTTTTCCCACCCGCACCGACGCCGCCGCCGTCGCCGCCGTTGCCATCGCTCTCGTTAATTAATGGCTTTTTCAAGTGAACGCGAAGAGCGCGCGACAGTTGCAGATGATGCAAACAAACGCGGCGCTGCCGCCGCCGCCGCCGCCGCACAGGTGAACCGTATATATACATGTAGCCAGCACCGCCTCGCCGATCGATCAAAAGGATTCTCCGCCAGGCCTCGGTTGCAGAGCGCGTCTGTGCAGTGTACGTGTACACGGATATGGAGGAGCGTGTGCCTTTTATGAATCTCCCGGCGGGGCTCGCTTTGTTATTCTAGTAATAAGTGTTCGTATCGATGCCGAGCGCGTACGCGAGCGAGTTAAAGGTGCACCACCGCGCTCGCGCCTACCAAATCCTCAACATTAAATGATCAATTAAAATTCTTTGACTTCGCTATGTGCTCCCTCGTTCTCGCGCTTCTTTTTTTTTTCGACGATGTATATACGAGGTGTGCTATTGATTGCTCACTGCGAGCTGAGCGATTTACTTGAAAAAAAATTTTTTCTCTCTGTTATATTCTCGCGTGACTTCGTGTTAAACTGAAGCATATTAAAATTAACGTTACTCCGATCGACTTTACACCTGATATTTTGCAATTATCACGATAGTATAGCGACTACTTTTTCATGAAAGTGTAAAGACGATCGGTTATAAGAAACTGATAAACTGCATCGATCAGTGATTTATGTCTCATTTCAATTTAATACCCAGCGTTTACCAAATCGATATACACAGGGTAGACGAGCGAGGAGGAAAATATAATTTTTCTTTCAATTTTCTCAAACTCGCTTTATCGAGGTTATATAGTCGCGGCAGAGAAACTATGTATAATAAAAGCATAATTGGTCTTACAATAGCTCCGACGCATAAAAGAAGTCACGTCTACCGTACTAATAAACGTTATGCAAACACGTATGTGTAGGTGAGATTTTGCATGAAGTACATTGGCACGCGCGATATCGATTTCGCAGGTTCTTTATTCCGTTAAACAATAACTATGTCTCATCGCGAATTCTTCGACACTTACAGCAGAGCGAGAGAGAGAGAGAGAGAGAAGCAGCCTTACACAGTTCCTTATTATATTTCATCATACACCGACACTTTATCGGCACACCTCCTTACTACGTGACTTGCAAATAATAAAACCATTCGAGCAGTATTATTATCTAATAAAATATATATTTTCTTTGCTTTGCGAGTCGTTTAGCAAATGCAAGGGATTAATTTACTTAATGCTAACCTCTTAATATATGCTCGATTCACCGCGCACTTGACACAGAAGCGACAAATAATGCAACAGCTCGTAATGCAGTAACAAAAACGCACGTCCATCCCTCGCTCAGCGCCGATGCAACATGAGCAAGTATGCACAGAACGGATCCGTGCGTCGCGTTCCTGTACAGAAACCCTGCACGGTAAACAATACGCTCTCTCTCTCTCTCTCTCTCTCTCTCTCTCAGTATGTATGTACGCATGTAATCCGCAGTGCATTTAACCGGGCGATGATCGGTTCGACCGATATTGTACATTTCCGAAAACAATCCGCCACGTAGTAGCTGCCCCGGCACCGTTTTCGCTCGGCTTTCTCGCATATATACATCAGTACACACAGACGTAGACAGAGAGAGCGAGAGAGAGAGAGAGAGAGAGTATAGCGGCTCTATAGGTAGAGACTTGGTATATAGGTTCGCTCTGTAGCGGATCGTCAGACACCGCGCTTCGGATTCCGGGGCGTTGATTGGCTTACGTCATCGTTTCGCCTCGGCTTCGAGCGGCTCGCGCGAGACCCGGCGAGACGTGCACACTGGACTCTGCGCGCTTGGCCACGACGGCGAATTACTATCGAAATTAATTGACGTCAATTATCGTTTAAGCTCGCCGAGAGAGAGAGAGAAAGAGAGAGAGAGAGAGAGAGCAGCCAAGCTGACCAGATAGCCCGTATGTAGGACGACGCGACAGTCTATAGACGTTCGGGCTGTACGTGCAGTGTGCAGTGTGCGTTCTCTTTTACCTCGATCGAAAAATTTTCGTTGTCACTGATATTGACACGACGCACGATGCGGATACAGCTGCTGGAGCGCGCGAGACTTTTCTGTGTATATATGGTGCAGCTGTATTATATGCGTGTGGAGGACAAGCTGGCGACGAGACAGACAAATATTTTTGACGAGCTGATATGCGCGCAGGCTTCACTTATGATTAAGTACGTGTAATGGCTAACGAGTTAGCGAGTTTGCGAGGGATGTGCACATTTGCTTTTTTTGTTAGACTTTTCGATTGGGGAAAGTATTGATTAGAGAAATTATGAACAACGGTGAATTGAGGAATTCTTGAATTTCGTATACTTAATGTGTAGGGTTCGCCATCAATTTGAAAAATTGATTGAGATATTATAATAATAGCCTATGAAATAAAATGTAGTCTTTTTTATATTGAACTTGAACATTAATTTTTTAACCTGTTAAGTTGCTTGAATTTATTAAATTTCAGAAATAATCGTAAATTCTTTAAAATGACATTTTGCTATTGATTGTACTATCTTGTTACATAAAAGTAGAATGTTCTAGTTCCGTTATTTCCTTTCAATTATCGATTTTACTACAACAATCAGTTGAATAATCAAGAAGTAATGAGATTAACCTCGTTTAAAGTAACGAATCCGAAAGTTTTAATCCCACCACGGAATAAATAAGAAGGTATATCGAATACATTCACATCTCTACTCATTAAAAAGCTCAGCTCAAATCACGTATCGCTAATTACAATAATTCAATCCCCCCCAGCTTAGCACGAAATGCCAATCACCTCTTAAAATAGACTTACGTCGTCAGCTCACGTAGAGACACGCCGGCCACTAATATATCATCCGAAATGAACCTATATCAGGAATAATTACAAGCGCATCGACAGGGCCATTCTCCTCTCTCTCTCTCTCTCTCTCTCTCCCTCTCACTCACTCTCAGGGGGGTCCAGCAGCAGCAGCAGCAGCAACTGCAGCGGCAACAGCAACAGCGGCAGCTTTTAGCCGTGGCGATCCATCTCCCCAGCATCGTATAAACCCAGCGCTCACGCGAGAGATAAGGACAATCGTCTCGGGCGATCGTGTCGAGCTGCTATACGTCGCTGTGTAACGTCGCTGTGTAACGTCGCCTGCTGCTGCTGCTGTGTTGTCGCGTGCGCCGGTGCACCTCGACCTGCCCTTACGCTCTCCAATGTCTACACACACACACACACACACTCACACACACACACACACATACACATAGACACAGACACAGGCACAGACACACGTAGAAGGGGGATGTGGTGTATACATGCGCAAGATGCGTTGCTCTGCGGTCGCGACCGAGAAATCGCGCGCCAGAGAGGGAGAGAGAGAGAGAGAGAGAGAGAGAGAGAGAAGTCCATCGGGTAAACCGACGGGTACAGGAGGAAGAGGAGGAGGAAATCGGCGCGTTACGTAGCCGAAGCACGTACGGCCCCGCGTGCCCATACTCAGGACACTCCGAAGTCCAAGGCGTCCTCTCCTCCTCCTCCTCCTCCTCCTCCTTGGGCAACGAAGACGACGACGATCTCTCTCGCGAGTACATCGACAAGCAACGTACGCCAGAGGCGCGCGCGTTCGCTCTATATACACACACCGAGTCTCGCTGGACTGTGCACGTATGTGTATGCGCTGCACGGGAGCTGGAGACACCAGCGGGACCGAGTGAGACAGCAGACGCTCTCCTGTGGCGGAACATCATCTCATCGAACTTGAGCCTCTCTTGCTGCTTTTTTTTATCGATCCCTCCGCAAACTCGACTTTGGGTCGCTTCTTTCGCCATTCGACTTTACCGCTTTCTATTATTATCTCTCTATATATATATATATATAAAGATTCGGGTGCATTTCCGACTGCGGACCTTTATGTCGGTGCTATACTTATCGGCACGATATCATTTTATTAATTAAGATATTTCGCTTAGCATGGAAGGGGGTGACGGAGGGGGGGGGGG
>UELU01147016.1:0-16334 GCA_900490025.1 Megastigmus dorsalis | reverse complement strand
GAAGCTACTAAAGGTGTTAACAATTGTTATCTGGCATCGCTATTCTTAATAAGGCACCACACCCAAGTTAAAACTCATTTCATTTTGGTCTTATATTGAGACTGCGGTAGATGTATTTGTTATCCAGCATTGATAAAGTTAATGGTAAACAAGGAAGATATTGAGCTTGAAGGAAATAGTCCTTAAACTCAGCAGATTAATGCTGATGTAATCGATGAACTCTATAAATTAATATTAACCTTGGCATTTGCATTAATAAATTATATAATCAACGAAAAATTAAAATTTATATTGTGTTGTTGCGAATTAAAAATTAGAGTTACTTGGCTATTTATCACATGATTTCACAACTTTTTATTGTTTGCATTAGAAATTTGTAAGTTTATCAGTACAATAGAATTGTTTGTGAAAATAAAAATATTTCATTGTGCACCTGAGATTTATATCGTTATATAACTTATGTGATATTAAAATTGATCAATTATAATCGTATTCTTAAATTTTTTAAATTTATAGTAATTTTTTAAATTTAATTAAAAAACTTTACAATATTGTTTCTTTAATTATTATTGATTTTATATATAAGCATACTTTTATACTTTTTTTTTACTTTTTTGCATTTTACTTTTTTTAAAGCTTTTTTTAAGGAGATTTCACAACTTTTTTAAAGACTAACGTTTGATTTTATATGTACAGTTTGACTTTATATACAAAAGTATACTTGTCTACATTTTTGTACCTTTGTAAAAGTTTTTTTTTTTTCGAAGAATTCTGAACTTTTTTAAAACCTACAGTTTAAGAGCTAACACATAATTATCAGTCTAGTGCAATTGAAGTATTAACTAATAAGTGAAGTATTTGGTCTACATTTGTAAATTCAATAACACAATAAATATTCTTCTAAGTGTAAATATTTCAGTGTCAAAGTAAGAGTTATCCTTATTTATTATACTATAGCCTTGAAACGTCTATATATAACAGTTCTGAATAACATCATCTGCAATTTTCAGTGTATTATCACTTTATTGCTGTACATCTTTTGTTAATTTGTTCTGATAACTCTTTGGTATTGAATGAGTTTTTTCAACTGATGATTGTTCAGTCTGGTCGTTGTTCATGTTTATAATAATATGAGGTTCGATAAGGGCTGTTGGCTTATTGTACAACTACAATCTAACGCCTCTGTATTTGTATCTGAAACCTTCATAATATACGCAAGTATCTTTTTATTCACATTTTATTAATTGTTGAATATCTGAAGCATTTTTAAGGTCTTGAATACTTGTTAGATCAAGCTATATTTCTAATCGTGCTTCAAATACTTTAGGTAAAGCATTCATTATGATTTCATGAATTTCAGAAAAGTTGCTAAAACATAAATTTGATCCAAACTTAAAGCATTTATTGAGCTTCTAATTAACTGCAATATCCACAGTAAATGATTGCTTATTAATATTATTAATGCTATCATATTTTGCAAATTTATTAGGATCACTGTCAAGCTTTGCAAATTCTTTAGCAATATCAACAATATTTTTCTTTCATTGCTTTAGCTGATTCTAATGACTATTCTAGAGAAATACCAACTTCTTCAGAAATAGCATTGGTTAGTTAATGACCTTTGGTAGCTTTTTTTCCGTCATGGTATGTAACAGCAAACAACTTATATAGTGATTGCTTTGGATTTAATTTTGATTTGGCATTTGTCGACAATAACTCTGCAATAAAATGTTATTTGAAAATTATTATTCTCATATACTGTGACTTACTACTATCAATTTTAAGATCTACTCGGAATTCGACACTTTTGAAAATTCTAGAATATTCATCAGATTTGTAGTCAAATCATCTTACAGTCAGCTACCGTAATTAATGTAAAAAGATTAAGACTGATAAAAATATATTATTATTTTATAATCTTATAATCAGTTTTCTTAAAATAAAATGAAAATTAAGAAAGTTAAAAATTTTCGCTGCAATTAATAAATTTATTCCATCAATAAAACAAATGCTAAAAAAATAATTCAAGTTAATAAAAATGTTAAGTTTATTTCTAATAAATGCTTGGCCATTCTGAAAAGTGAAAACTGGTATTTGTTTTAAGCAGTCAGTAAATGTGGATGTTTTTTGACCTTTAGGTGTTCCTAACTACGTTTAGAAAAAATAATTTTATATCATGCTGCAGAACACATGATTGTAGCCACAGATTCCTGGACCATGCTCTTGATAATCAGCCTTAGTATGACCAACACATTTCCATATCAAACAGTGTAAAGCTGTTTATGATGTGATATTACACGAACATTAATTGGTTTTGGCTAAAAAATATGTCTTTTTATAACTTGTTTTATGGTTAATGCAATTTAATAAGAAAAAAAAAACTTACAGTCCTATGTCCATCACTCGCATTCATACTTAGCTTCAAACATTCATCAATAGATTTTTTATTCAATATCACTTTGTAATCTTATTCGAAAATCTTTGGACATCGTTGAGCCACCAGATTATACAATGATTATTATTCAATACAATAGCCTTCTAACATCTATTGTAACATCTATAATATCTATGTAACATGAAATAATACACTGCGCAACAAAATTATCGTAACAAAATTTATCATCGAAAAATTGACATTTTTCAAATGCTTGTAACTCGGTCAATTTTCATCGTATTGAGATAATTTTTTTTAATTTTTGTAGGGAATTATGTTCACTTTCAGGAAAAAATGATATCTAATAGCTGCCAGACAATGCCACATTGCTATGTCTTAATCAGGCCTACCAACTTTTTTTCTTAAAAAACGCAATAGTTTGCACGTTTGCCTGGATTACCAAATTTTTTTTTCAAAAAACCACAAATACCATCTTAAAGTACACTTTCCAACATGTATTAAAAAAAATCGACCCTCTACGATTTTTTTTGACCGAGTTATGCCACTTTAAAGATATTCCTATGTTTCAGCCAAATACCGCCAACATCAGTATTACCCGATACGTAGCCCTAAAAAATTATCAGATTACATTTAATAAATTCGTGCCCCAGGAGCTATCCTAAACCCTTATAAACCAAGAAACCACATTATTTTTTTTAAATTAATCCATGATAAGTGTAACTTTATTTAAAATTACACCACTACGTTTTCGTTACATTTAACATTGCAGCTCCACACTTTTGGTAAAATTACCAACCCTACCGACAAATCAATTAAATAAAAATAAAGTTAAAATTTAAGCGGCATACTGGCCAAGAGTTAATGCGAAAGATCATCTAACATTAATTTTACTATACAGCGGACACAGCAATTAAAAATTTCAGTAACCTATTCTTAATCGAGATGCCTCGGCTTACTGAAATCCAATCTGCTCGAATTGTTGCCCTGCTAGAAGCGGGACTGAGTCAAAGCGATATATTCAGAAGAATGGGGCTTCATCGCTCAACAGTGTCACGCGTTTTTAGTCGGTATGAAGAAACAGGTTCTTATCGCCGGAGGTCTGGTCAAGGTCGACATAGGATTACTACGAATCGAGAGGATCGCAACATCGTTAATGAAACCCTGCGCAACCCAATGCAGGTTGCGCGTCAAATTGGGGATAATGCTTTACCAGGCAGACGAATTAGCGCTCAGACGGTAAGGAGACGCCTTCATGAAGAAGGGGTTTGAGATCACGAATTCGTGCTAGAGTGCCTAATTTAGAAGCAGTTCACCGACGAGCTCGTCTAAATTACGCCCGTAATTATCGACATTCGACACCTAGAGAGTGGAGACATATGTTTTTTACAGACGAATCTCGGTTTTGTCTCTACGGAAACGATGCTAGGATTCGAATTTGGCGTCGTAGACGACAACGTTTTGCACCTCATCACGTTGATCTAACTCGAGCGTTTGGTGGAGGATCCGTTATGGTATGGGGTGGAATATCAATAAACCATCGTTCAGATTTAGTGATTATCCCACCCCCAGGACTAACAGCGGGACTTTACATAAACGAAGTTTTACGTCCTCACGTAATTCCAATGCATCGGCAAATGGGCCTTAATTTCATCTTGATGCAGGATAATGCACGCCCCCATACTGCAAGGATAACTCGTACTTACTTGGAAGGAAACAACGTAGAGGTATTGCCTCATCCTGCTAATAGCCCAGGCCTCAAACCTATAGAGCATGTGTAGGACATGATGGGTAGGCGATTACGTAACTTAGAGAGACCTTCTGCTAACCTTCAATAGCTTGAGAGAATTCTGAATGAAATTTGGCACGAGATACCTCAAGATTCAATTAGAGCATGCATTAATATGCAACAACGTTTAGGGGAGGTAATTCGTCAGCGAAGTGGTAATACACGTTACTAAAGGTCTTAGGCGCATAGAGTTTGGAGTAAAAACATACTGCGGAAGTGACGAGCCGCGGGGTCCCTAATGTAAGAAATGGTTCACATAATCGGCCCTTTTCAGGGCCACAATGATGCGTAAGTCCGACCAACAACCTCCTCGCGGTACGTATCGGGTAATGCTGATGTTGGCGGTATTTGGCTAAAACATAGGAATATCTTTAAAATGGCATTACTCGGTCAAAAAAAATCGTAGATGGTCGATTTTTTTATAATACTCGTTGGAAAGTGTACTTTATGGTGGTATTTGTGGTTTTTTGAAAAGAAATTTTTGGTGATCCAGGCAAACGTGCAAATTATTGCGTTTTTTAAAAAAAAAGTTGGTAGGCCTAATTAAGACATAGCAATGTGGCATTGTCTCGCAGCTATTGGATATCATTTTTTCCTGAAAGTGTACATAATTCCCTACAAAAATAAAACAAAAATTATCTCAATACGATGAAAATTGACCGAGCTACAAGCATTTGAAAAATGCCAATTTTTCGATGAAAAATTTTGTTGCGATAATTTTGTTGCGCAGTGTACATAGAACAGTTCTGAATAAAATCATCTGTAATTTTTCTAACCTTCATTATTTTTTTTATTCTCTCGACTGGCGACGACTGCGTTAATTGAACGAGTACTACAACAGTTCGCATTACACATTTGTATATCTATATATAGCGTCTGAATTCTGATCCTTTCCTCTCTCACGGATCCGCCTACCATCGATATAGTGTAAGCAACTTAATACTCATGTTTCGTGAGTATTTCTCCTCTCGCGATGTTGAGAATATTTATCGAAATTTTGACGTGTTTGTATATATCTATCTATAGCGGCTTTATTCTGACCCTCTTTTTGTATGTATTTGTACATCTATGTACATGGAATAGACTTGTATCGGGAAAATTTGTACATATTTGTATATCTATATGTAGCGTCTGAACCCCTCGATAAATTGTCGTTAAACTATGAATTTAAAAAAAGAAAACTAAGGCATCGCGAAAGTTATTGGAGTACCATGCGAGGTGAAGAAGTAGCAGCGCAACACAGCAGGAGCAACTATGCGAGAGTTGTCTCTTACCGGCTACACCTCTGCGCGCGTGCCACCTTCTCAGCGCGCATAGTCGCCTGGTAAGCGGGCCGAAGATGGTCGGCATTTGGACCTCTCTTGTCTTTCGGTGGCGCACGCGCAATTGACTTTTCAGACAACCATGAATTTTCTTAGTGATGATATGGGGTTAAAAAAAGTTTGAACTGCTTTTTCTTTGCACTCAGTAGATAGATTTTCATGATTCTTTTTGTAAATAATTTTACGATATCTTTCATGTGATATGCATATCTTTTAGGTATAGCCGTTCAATTGAAAGATATGAGGTACGTGATTTTGTAAATGGCAAATTAGAAGTGTAATAGTCACACGGTTGCGAGTCCAGCAGACGCTATACTTGTCTGTGTCGCGCGGCCGCGCCCCGTGATATTGTTGCGATTGTGCAAATGGAAACCGTACTGTTATTTATCAAAAATATGAAAACCAGCAGAGATTTTGTCAAAACTATTTCTTGATGATGAAACAGTAGTATCAATTAATGAAGATAACGATGGCGATTGAAGTACATTAATTATTACTATCCAACTCAATATTATACAGTACTGTGCTAGTATACATGAAGATTTTCGAATTATTTTTTTTATTTATCCTTTATCCAATCCAATTTAGTAGAGCACTCCTAAAATAGCAACACACAGGGCATTCCGATATTAAACGTCAAAAATGGTACTATGAGATAGAGGAGGAAATTCTAAGATATACGTACCTTTTCCGTTTTTCAATTAAACCCATAAATTTTGAGTTATTGGCAATTGAAAATTTAGAAAATCAGCCAATCCATTCGCGCCTCCGTTACTGCGCCGGCGACTGGAGAGAAAGTTGGCGGAACTTCCGCGCTAAGGAAAAAGCACCGGGGAACTGGAAAGAGAGAGCGCCTAACCTTCCATGTTATACTCGTTTAGCTTAAAAACATAGTCGCTCAATCCGTTGACTTACGAATCCTCGGACGGACAAGCGGCCGAGCGCTATAGATATACCTATAGCTATTGTATGTGTTCGTCGTCTGTCTTCTGACACGTGACACGCCTGAGGCGGGTTTGTATTGTACGAGTATGTGTTTCTGAGGCGTCTCAGCGTATCGTTGCGCTATTCGTAAGTACAAAATGGCGTGCAAATATCTATTCGTAAAAGGATTTGATGTTTTCTATTTTAATATTTAAAATCTAGATTTTGATATAAACATTCAAATAATATTAAATCAAAATAAATTCACGAAATGAATCTGGTTCTTTGGCAAAACTACTTTTTTTATTCAGAAATCCATGTTCTTATAACGATTGCATCTACCTCTATGAATTATCTATCACTTGACAAAGTTACAAGTAAATATTTCAAGTACACCCTTAAAAATTTCTGTACCGAAAAAACGCACTCATTTCGATGCAAATACTTATTTTTTCGGAACAGAAATTTTTGAAGGTGTCGTTGAAATATTCACTTGAAATTTTGCTAGAAAATAGATAATAAATAGACGAAGTGCACCTGTATTTGGGATTTGCATAATTTTACCTATTTATTTAGTTATTACTAATTATTCATATCCGATCGGTAAAACAGTTTGAGTGGTAACTGTAGGACTTTGACACCCCCTTAAAATAAAGAAAGATTTGTGGCGGCATAATAATAAATTAATGAATTCTTTAAACGAATGGTTTCGAGAAAACGCGATTTTTCAAGAGAAATGCCCGAAAAAGGTCGTATAAAATTATTCAGGATGATGCGACACTTTGGAAACTCAATACGTTTCCTTATTGTTGCCTATACTTTTAAATAAAATAATATTTGAAGTGGCATAACAATAAATAAAAGAATTGTTTAAACAAAAGGTATCGAGAAATCGCGGTTATTTAAAAAATTAATTTAACTTGTATTATTTAAATTCAGAGGCTATTCAAAGACAGTAATTTTTAAAACTTATTAATAATGCATCAGAAAATCTGTGTGCAATGTTTCAAAGACTGTGCTCTTCTAGATGTTTTTTAAGAGCTCTTGAGGTATCGAAAAAACAGCCAGAGTCATTCATCTTATTTCAAATATTCATATTTATGAATAAATTACCGTAATTAGTCCCATTCTTCCTCCCCATTCCCGCCCCATTCCCGCCCCTTGGAAAGAATCGGATATTCGCACTCTTATAAGATACCGCGCAGATAGTTAAAAAATAGTTTTCTATAATTGATTTATTTATTTCTGAGTAATTAATATTTTTCTTAGTATTTACTTATTTTTTATTCATTAAATAATAATAAGTAGATGCATTTTCTAAATCGTTTTAAGAACATGGATTTCTGAATAAAAAAAGTAGTTTTGCCAAAGAACCGTATTCATATAGTGAATTTATTTTGATTTAATATTATTTGAATGTTTATATCCAAGTCTAGATTTTAATTATGAAAATAGAAAACATCAAATCCTTGTTGAATATCGCATCGATACGCTGAGATGCCTCAGGGCACAGTGCAAAAACTAAGTAGCTAACATCGTGAGCGTAAGTCACGGCGCTCACGGTAGGAAAATTTCGAGCAATGGAAAGCGAGACTTATCAAGAGAGTCTCGCATTTGAACAGCAGCCGTTTTACTTGATCAGCGGGGAAAATCACGTGTAGATTTTCCCACTGCAACGTGCAGGAAAAGTAGGAGTGTGCAGTACACCGGTACTGTATACAGTAAATACAGTCCCGTTACAGTACATATAATAAAAATTTACCTTTAAAAAGGTAAAATCTTGGCAAGTATGAGTGTATTTTCCCACTCGCTTCAGTTTATTTCTATAAAATGCTTTTAGACAATTCTTAGCTTGTTAATTTTTTAAATAATATACGTAACAATTTCACCAATTGTCTTAATTATAACATTTTTTGTTTACAATTTTATTTTTTTATAATAAAACTCACACCTCTCTTATCCGGTAATATTCTATGAGATCATATTTATCAAATTGATTCTCTTTCTAATAATCATAAAATATTATTACATGGTACTCTTTTATTTAGCAACATTAAATTTAAGTTTTTAATTAAATAAAATCGCTTCTTTATTTATTCATATAAATTTTCCAATTTCTAATGGCCAATTTAAATTAAAGAAATTTGTGAAATCAATTTAGAAATTGTCAAGTACTCTTTTTCTTAATTTTACGTAGTTATTAATAATAATTGTTAATAAGTATCAAAATAATAAAATGAACTGCAACTTTGCATTGGTGCCTTATTAAGAATTTTTAACATCTTTCATAGCTTTGATAGCTTATCTGGCATCTCTATTCTAATGAATCGGATTGATTCATTATTAACTTTAAAATATCCTTCGATGTTCCATGGTATATAAAACACTCAATTGACCCCTTCGACATTTAGTTTAAACTTCTCTCTCCCATTGTTGTGTCAAGGAAGCAGGGCAAACTGTCATATAAAATACTCAATTGACCTATTCGACATTTGCTTTGAACTTCTACCTTCTATCAATGTTGTAGTAGGGCAAACTTCCAGAGTTCTAATATTATGAGCTGCAAACATTATAAAATATCTTCTTAATAAATAACTATATGAACATACTTGGTGGCCCGTAAGTAATAAAAAGATGTTGAATTTATTTATAATAAATGCTTGGCCACTCTGAAAAGTCAAAACTAATATCTGGTTTGAGCAGTCAGTAAATGTGCATGTGTTTTTGACCTGTAGATGTTCCTAACTGCGTTTAGAAAAAATAATTTTATATCATGCTGCAGAATACAGGATTATACCCACAGATTCCTGGACCATGATCTTGATAATCAGCCTTGTTCTTGATGGGACCTCCATTCCAAACAGCGTAAAGTTGCTTATGATGTGATATTACACGAACATTAATTGGTTTTGGCTAAAAAATATATGTCTGTTTATAACTTGCTTTATGTTTAATGCAATTTAATAAAAACAAAACTTACAGTAATAAGTCCATCACTCAGATCCATACTTAGCTTCAAATGTTCATCAATAGTTTTTTTATTTAATATCTCTTTGCAATCTTCTTCCAAAATCTTTAAACATCGTTGAACTACCAGATAACACTATATTATTATGCAATGGCCTTGTAACTCGCCTACAAACTTGCCCAACTTTGGTGAAACATAAATCGAAATTCAGATCGAGCCGTAGTCCTAAAATCCTAATGCTAATATGCCATTCTTAAAATTATTTAATTTTTCTAAATTAAATATTTTAATGAAAATAAATTTCTGTCAACAGCTCTAAAATACGCAGAAAACCTTTTTGACACAAATTTATTGTAATACATCACATTTTTTATAATACATACTTATAGTTACAGCTAATACCTGAAACAAAAATCATAATTCATATTTTCACAAAGTGTCTGCTCTTACTTTCTTTAAACTGATTTTAAATTTAATTAAATAAAAAAATTATATACTTATCTAATGTATATATACTGCGTCTTATAAGCATTGCACTATTACTATTGATATGCTTCATTTTCATCATATATGTAAACAATAGCCTTTTTGCAATTTGCACAGAATGATAAAATATGTCTACACCTTACACACATTCACATTTGGTTTATACTATCAAGACGCGCGGTTTATACTATCTGTCACTCTATATCTGCTGCTTCTACTGCGCATATATATATATATATATAAATATATTATAAACAATTCGCCGGAAGTACGTCATCGCGGACCGGAAAGAGGATGATTACGAAAACTGAATGTTCTCATATAATGAAAAATGACAACGAAAATTTCAAACAAGCTTTATTATTGAACGCATCCTTTTTTTTAAATAAAGTTTGCTTTTTTTTATACGTGCCCAATCACATTCTGAAGGGGTAAAAACAGCCCCCAAAAATTAGGGAAAAGTAACATTTTTTTAAAATATCAGGAACTAATAACCGTAGGTCATTAATTCAAAATTGTAAATATTAACTTTTATTACAAAATTGTAAATATTAGCTTTTCACGTACTATTAAACCATCAACAAACTTATAGTCCAGGGGTACCTGGGGGTTGCTGATGGGGGGGGGGGGAAGTTATGTTATTAAAATATACTCCCTCGTTCCCATATTAATAGTACTCTGAAGATTACGATATACGAATATTATATATGCAATCACCTTCTAAAGTAGGGAAAACAGCGCTAAAATATCCGATGATAACATTATATGAATTATATCTGAAAACTTATAAGTCATGCAGAGAGAATGTCGACATAAAAATATTTTATTTTTTAAATACTATTCAATTTTACGGAAATTTGGATTCTGTATGACTGGGGGGAGGATGTTAAAATGAATATTGATACAATTAATTGTAATTAGAATAAATACAGAAAAGAATGTGTAATTCTACTGCTTTTTTAAGTGCCTTAAGGGGGTGCATTACTTTTACGTCTTGCAGACGTTTACCAACAATTACGACTTTTCGTTTTATTAATTTAATTTTTTAAAGAAAATGATAATTAATGCAGAAACGCATTCTTTGAAGACTAGAGGATGTGCGTCTAGTCCAAATTAGTTGTTCATCTCAAAATTTATTGAATAAAACAAAAAAATGCAATGTCGTTATATGATAGTCCCTTAAAAACGAAAAAATAAATGAATAATTTATAATATAAATTCTAATAAATTTCAATAAATTAAATGTAATTATTCGAATAAATTCTTTTTTTTATTTATTTCAATAAATAATAGATTCGAGCATAAAGTTTTTTTATTAAAAATAGCCTAACATAGTTCTGCTTTTATTTGTTAAAGAAGTTTTTGAAAAAAATGAGTAGATTAATAAATATAATAAATGTAATAAGTAATGGAATTTTTTTACATTTTCCTCTGCATAAAAAGTGAGTAATGATCATTAATAATATTAATCGTTATATAATTTAATAATGTAAACAAATTCCATTGCTTATTACGTATTATTGGGTAATTTAAAACAATCCCATTACTCATTACAATTGTAATAAGTAATTTCAAATTAATAATTCACCATTAAAAATGTAATTAGTAATTTTTTTTTTAACAATATTCAAGCACTGTTTATAATCAAATTTATTTTCAGGTAATAAATACTATTAGAGTTATATTTTTATTTAGATTGATAAAAATTGCTGAATGGGAGTGTACATACATAATTTCCTTCATTTATACTTTATAATCACCTTTGTTTTCAAGAAATGAATGATAATGATATCATAATGATAATGATATTATACTTGTTTTTATTCCCACGTATCTTTCTGCCGAACTCGGCTTGACAATATTTCTATGTCATTGTAAACTACTCAAGCAAAATTAGCTGACCTATTCATCGGCAAAAGAAGTTCACATTTGATTTTTTTTAAATTAGATATACTACTCTAAGTGCCGCATATAAATAGTGCTTTTAGTTATTCAGCTTTTAGTGTATATTTGCAGATAACTATATTTGGAAGTGTACTATCCAACTCTGAAATTGCAATGCAAGTCAATCCGATAAACGTAGTAGCCTTATTAAATGCTATTTTCAGTGGCTATGGTTTAAAAGAACCTTCCCCAAATACTGCTGAAATGGATTTAGCAAATTCTATCAGTAAAATCATATTCGAAGCTATGGAAGATCCAAGATTTATTGTAGAAGAAAATTCATATTTAGATTTTTCAATTTCTTCAGATACTCCAGTAGCTTATGCTATTGATACCTCTCTCCCGAAAGAAGATGACATGTACGGTAATATAGAAGAAGTAGAGACGACTGGCGATACACAGACAGATGATAAATATTCATTCAATGATCCGGAAGATAATTGTTCAAAAGATGCGGAAGATATTACTTTGGATTATAAAAGAGATGCTGTAGCTTTCTGGAATAGTGCGAAAACCAAGCGAACGCTTCAGAGCATTCAACATCGCTTTCGAAAAGTTAAATCAATTAAACAGTTAAGACGTTGGGAAGCACAATTACAATCAGGTGGTAGCCGTATCGTGAAACTTCATAAAATATCAGAATTCGTTTTAAATAATTTTAATGATGCACGAAAAACAAGAAAAATCATTAATGCTTTTAATCTTAAGCCATGGGCATTTCAAGAAGTAGATAGTTTAATAGTACATGAAAAACTTAATAATTACAATTTAGAATTAATGACCTATGGTTAATAACTCCTGAGATATTTAAAAAAATGTTATTTTTCCCTAATTTTTGTGAGTTGTGTTTACCCCTTTAGAATGCGATTGGGCACATATAAAAAAATATGTGTCCAATATTTTTCAAAGTACTACAAGTATACAGAGTTTCATTAAAATGAGCACGAGGGAGTAGATTTTGATAAGATAATTTTCACCACCCCCCACCCCTCAGTTACCCCCAGGTTCCCTGGACTATAAGTTCATTGATGGTTTAATAGTACATGAAAAGCTTAATATTTACAATTTAGAATTAATGACCTACGGTTAATAGTTCCTGAGATACTTAAAAAAATGTTTTTCCCTAATTTTTGGGGGTTGTTCTTACCCCTTCAGAATGCGATTGGGCACGTATAAAAAAATACGTGTTCAATATTTTTCAAAGTACTACAAGTATACAAAGTTTCATCAAAATCGGATAGGAACACTTGAGAAGGTTTACTTGTTAGAAAAATACATGAAATATTCCTGCGTAGCAATTTCAGATTTTCATTATTTGGTTTTATAATTTTTGCACTCAAATTTGGTCCAAATTAACAAAAATAGTCATTCATACAATTAGCTATTTCTGATTTATTTTCTTTTTCTATATTATTATCACATATTACTTGAATTTCATTACTTTTAAATGTATTTTTACCCTATTTCTCATTTATTAAATTCCATAACTTTTGTGGATTGCCACTATTTGCATGAACCTATTCATATTCAAATTTAAGTTTTGCATTTTTTATTACTTTATCCAAAATTTTAGTGTATTTTTTGTAATCATTTTTCAGTGTATCATTTTTTGTGTCTTAGTCAGTAAAAGCAAATAAAATATATTTCCTTTCCTTGTCCGGCGATTATGCAGTCCATTGCGAGGCTGCATAGTCTACCAAACAATCCGATCCTAATTATAAAAAATAAAAACAGTGTCTAGCAATCGTTCAATATGAGGCGATTGCGAACACATGATAAAATTAAAAATTAAACAATAATAAGTGTTTGGCGATTGCCCATTGCGCGGCAATCGTGAACGCACGTTCTAAAAATCGCAGCGAAAGCTCTCGTTAGCTCTGGTCGCGTTATGTTGTCCATTGCGGACGCATAATCGCCACCCAGAGTGATGAGAGCATAACTGAACCGCGAATAACGCAAAAAATAAAAAACCATACGCGATTGCACAAGCGACATTACGAGTCTGAACTTTTAAAAAATATTATGTAGACGCGTACCGCAAAGAAAGCCGCTCAAGCGCGATTAGCGTGCCCGTTACCGCTTCATGTTTCAATTTGTTATAATTTAACATTTGTTATGTGTATGTTTTGTTTCTTTTTTTTCCATTCTGTCTAGTCAGATGAATAATGGGTAGTGATCGCTAATAATATTTTCAAATTTGTATGCAGTATAATTTATACTGTCAGTTTTTGTAAAGATATTATCTATGCAAGTGCCTCCTATATTATCAATAGCAGGTCTTGTTATACCAAAAAAAACATGGGACAAATTTATACTTTAAAAAATTATTGATAAATTCCTGTTCTAATAATGTTTCAGTAGTATCTATTTTATTTTTATTTATACTAATAATGTCAATGTTAAAATCTCCTACTATACAATGATTTTTTCATTAATTTGTTGTAATAGAAACTGCTTTATACTATATATAAATTCTGTTTTTGGCACATGATTTTGAACTTTTTATCCCCTAGCATTCTTATCTCTGAACTTACAAGTCTCAATCTACCGACTAGAACGATTTCAGTATATTCTATTAGATTATCTTTAATTATAGATAATAACACCATCTGCTTTATTAATTGTACTTTTATTATAAAAGCTTTTATATCCCTCTAGTTTAAAATAGCCCGTGTCTTGCAAATACCAAGTTTCAGTACATACAATTACACACGGTTTTAACGATGGACTCTCAATAAAGGTTTCTAATTTATCAAAGTTTGCGTTTAGGCTTCTTATATTTATACATAATATTGCACTTTTATTATTAATAAGACTTTTATCGAGATTATCTATATCCTCAAAAACATACTCTCTATTCATTAAGTCTTCAAAGTTAAGTTCTTGATCTGTAGCTACTTGGTGAATCACCTGTGGCAGATGTTATACTTCTAACACTTGTTGTTCTTGCTTGTATGAACTGTAATAAGGTGTCTTCATTATCCCTGTATTGTTGACGATGTTATCCTCATTACCAAGATATCTTGGTAAGGTAGGTTTTATATAATAATGTATGTAGCCGATGACTTTATTAATTTTTGTCTTTAAGATATCGCATTGATGACTACCTGTTTGCCACGTGTCTATCTTATATGATGTGTTATACTTGGTATTGTTATATGTGCAATTTAACTTGGAACTTTATGTTTACCATCACATTTTAGGCAAACTGAATCGTTGCGACATTTAGAATCTTTATGCCAGAATCCTTCACAATTATAACATGGTCTAACATTTATCAGATCAAAAACTCGACAGTTTTGATATCAAACAAAAATTTTATTTAAATTTTCTTTAATATGTTTATGCATATCTGCTGTTACTTCCAATATAAGCGTTTACAAGCTATTTTTCTTGTTAGTGTACACATCCAATGGTTTGCTTTTTTTATTAAAATTGCTAAGATTTCTCACATTTATATCTGCTTCAATTTCTTTATGTTCATTTTCTCAAAATTATTAATTCCTATCACTTTAATTTTCGGATTTTCAATTTGCTCTTTTTTTATCTCACAAATATGTGCTAGTTTAGTATTTCATTATCGTTTTTTTTTTGTGATTTTCTATGTTTATATTGTTTTATCTTTGATTAAGTAGTGTGACATATACCTATTTACATTGTCTATGTTTTCTTCTTTTTTCTGTTTCTTGATTATAATTTTTGGTATAGGTTGATTTATTTTTAACATTAGCTATAACAGCAGCATATGTGTTAATATATGTATTTATGTCATTCTTTTCTGTTTCTAATTTTTCTCGTAGTAACTGATATTTTTCTTTTAATTCATTATTTAATTCTTTTAATATTATACTAGCAAAGAAAGCTCGCTTCGCTCGCTATTTACATATTTTGATGCCGTAAAATTTATCACTTTTCTACACATTTAACATGCTACATTATTGATATTTATATATGTACAAATTTTATGTAATATTATTTATACTGTAAAATTACATTAGCTCGGGGTGTGTTATTGTATGGGATTAGTATTTTCTTTTTATAATATATTTGTTTTAAAAAATAATATTCATATATTTTCATAAAACTATATCGACGTGCAGTATTAAACTGTATGTTACAAAAATATTTTTACATTTACGATTTTTCTTACAATAGATTATTTCATTAACTTTATTGTAGATTATGTCAACTCTTATGACCACAATACAATACTTAAATAAAAATTTTTTATATATATATTTTATATGCATATAACATTATAAAAAAAATCGAAGAAAATTGCTATGATATTTTATTAAATAAATTTTAAAATTTATATGTCATTACAAATTTTATAAAAAAGGCAGATTCCAATATATGTATATATTTTACAAATGATACATATGCTACGTACGTACGCACAATTATTTACCAACTCTGATAGCTTAAAATAAAAAAATAGTAAAGGATACAATTCCATTCAATGTATAAAAAGACGTGTTAATAAAATAATAATTACATTAGCTAGGG
>UELU01146991.1:0-11952 GCA_900490025.1 Megastigmus dorsalis | reverse complement strand
TTGATAATTTACTATGAATTACATTACGCGTTACTTCTATCGGAAAAATACGAATTGCGCATGTAGTTCCGAGCATGAGGGGTGGAAACCCTTATTTTTTTAAATTGGAATTTTTACGTCTTTGTGAATTTTTTTACGGAAAAAAATTTAAAATGTGCCAAAAAAAGTTAAAAAATATTTTCGAAGATTGAGTACAAAAATAAAGTTGACCTGTTCGAGATTATTTTTCGAACCTCCCTCAAAATGGAAAAACCACCCCCCATTATGTGGTTTTCGATATACTACAAGTTCTGGTTGATAATTTAATATGAATTACATTGCGTATTACTTCTATTCCAAAAATACAACTTTCATATGTTGTTCCGACCATGAGTGTTGCCACCTTTATTTTTGTAACTCGGAATTTCTACCTTTTTGTGAATTGTTTTATGAGAAAAGATTTAAAATGAACCAAGTATAATTGGAAAAAATATTATCTAGGATTGAATACAAAAATAAATTTCACCTGTTCGATATTATTTTCAAACCTTCCTCAAAATGGAAAAACCATCCCCAAAATGTGTTATTCTACAAGTTCTAGTTGATAATTTACTATGTATTACATTACGCATTACTTCTATTGCAAAAATACAAGTTGTGCAGGTATTTCTGGCCATGGGGGGTTGAAACCCTTATCTTTTAAATTGCAATTTGTACTTTTTTTGTGTTTATTTTTATAAAAAAAAAATCAAAATGAACCAAAAAAAGTGATTATATTCGGGAAAGTTAAATTATAGAGAAAAATATTAATTGAAGAAATTATAGAGTTCATAATTATTCAGATAGGAAAACCAATTGCGAGCAAGATAAAAATTATAAGTGAAAAAATTATAGAGTTCATAATGATAATCAATAAAAGCTTACTGTGAATTTTCTAAAATTCAACGCTTCTAATACAGAAATATAACGTTAATTCTAAGATATTTTGTAGAAGAAAGTCTATCAATGATTTTGGGACGAACCATTTTGCCGCGATATAGATTTTTTCAATTCATTATTGTTATATCACTGAAAAACCAGAAAATTTTGACAATCTTGCTGCTTACGGTTTTGTCGATTCCTGCAATACACAATGTGAAATAGATGGGTGCAAAAATGGGTCTATTATACGTTGTAGTTGGTACCAAAAATCATTCTGTTTCAAGTACTTCTATGAAGAATATCATTATTGTAAGAAGTATTTACAATAAATAAATCCTAATTTTCTTCCGTTTTTTTATTTGGAAGCAGGATGTATTATAATATCGTATATAAGAAGTACGTTACCATTTTTATGCATTTGAAAATTCTATACTTGACATTTTACAAATTTTTTTCACTTTATTTCACGAAACATCAAATCAACTTTATTAAGAATTTATTCTATTTTAATACACATAAATCTTTCCCGAGATCAACATCCATAGTGGGTTTTTATAAGTGCAATATTTTACAATTCTGTTCGATTTTTAGGGGGTGGCTTTTCCATTATGAGAGTGTATTGAATAATAATTTCGTACAGGTTAACTTTATTTTTGTACTCAATCGACAAAAATACTTGTTCCAATATCTTTGTCTCATTTTGATTGTTTTTTCATAAGAATAAGCTCAAAAAGGCAGAAATCTTGATTTAGAATATAAGGGTTTCAACCCAACCCAACCCGAACCCAACCCTTCATGTTTGGAACTACATGTGTAATTTGTGTTTTTGCAATAGAAGTAATGAGCAATGTAATTCATAGTAAATTATCAACTAGAACTTGTGGTATATCGAAAAACATTTTTTGGGGGTGATTTTTCCATTTTGAGGGAGGTTTGAAAAATAATCTCGAACAGGTCAACTTTATTTTTGTATTCATTTTTCGATAATATTTTTTTCTACTTTTGTTGGCTCATTTTAAATTTTTTTTTCGTAGAAATAGTCACAAAAAGGATAGAATTTTCACTAAAAAAAATAAAGGTTGCAGCCCGTATGGTCGGAACTGCATGCGCTAGTTCCGTACTTATATGAGAAATGAAATGAAATTGGTTTTATTGTATAATATCAATTAGAACCTTAGATATATTGCAAAATCTATTTTTGGTGGTGCCAAAACCAAGACCAAATGGACTTTTTGTCGAATTGCAAGCGAGAGATTTCGGGTGCTAAGTGGCGTTTGTTTCGCGTGAGTGGCAGTGTAGCGACGGGTGCATTGTGCAGCACGAGGTGCCACCCACGTTGGGCGTATTCGAGGGAGAATACTCGCCCCGATGACTCCTTCAACAGCGGCTTACGGTGGGTCAGACAAGTCCGATCGGCTAAATGATTAGTTGCGTGGTGAATGGACCGGCCGGCCACTCACAAGAGAAAGAATAGGAGCAAGGAGTTTCGCCCAGGAGCACTCCTTGCACCAAGTTAGTAATATTGTATTACGACTGCGGTAAGCGATATAATTGTGCGAGCGTTCGGATACGAATTCCGAACGCTTATTCGTATCTTCTTTCTCTCTCTCTCTCATACTCGCACGGTTGTGAGAGTAGTTGCTGTGCACCGGCACAGCACTACACGTTCCTTGTAGGTCGCGCGAGTAAACACGCACCGGGGTGTTTACGTCGGAGACATAGCGAGTCTCCAAGTACAGACAAGTTAGACACGCGTTGATCGAATATAGTATTCGCCGGAATATTATATTCGAAAAATAGAATATTCGAACGTTCGGTACGTTCGACGTTTCATTCGATTTTCGTTCAGTTAAATTTGAATTGTAGTGTGCGCGTGCAACGGTATCGGCCGGCGCACACACACTAACACCTCGCGTAGTCTTTGTATCTGTTTTTCTCGTAGACGAATAAACGTCACCTTTATTGTTTAATATTCACGCGCTTTATTGGTCGTTTGTTTCCCGTGTCCGAGCCCCGATTACTGCCACTCTCCGCGGGACTTGCAGCCGATTGCTGCAAATCGTAAGCTGAGCAGCTGAGCCCGGCGAAGAGAGCCTACGGTGCGTGTATGAGGATACACACGCACACAGACACACCGACAACGAGAAGTGTGGGCACGGAGCTCTCACATTGTAACAGGCCGCGGCAGCTCGTGGTTTGAGTTGCCATCGGACGTGCTCGGTACGTCCCGGGGTGAGTACTTGCCGTATAGTGACTCCCCAGAATATCCTGATACTGTATGTATATATATATATATATATATATATCATAAAATATCAATATGACAATTCTTATTATACTGGTATAGATTCAGAGAAATGCAGACCATATTGTCCATTTTGCTGTCGATTCAAGCACCAAATTGCGAGAAACCTGAGGAACGTTCACAAACATGAAGCTCAAGTGAAGTTGATACTAAGAGCTAAAAATAAGTCAACAAAACTTTCCATTTTCTGCAGCCTAAGGAGTGCTGGGTATGGGAAGATGTATAAGCAAACGGGAGAGTGCATATCAGTCAAAGCAGCAAGAAAAAATGCCATGAATATAAAGAAAGTGCAGTGTGGCTACTGCCGAGGACATTTTCGAGAAAGCATGATGTGAATTCACTATGGATATTGCTTTATGAAGAAACAATTAAAAAATTAAATAAATCTAAGTATTTTAATTTACATTAATTGAAAAATTAGCAGCATCCCATAGCGCTGAAATCCGGTTTATTAAATTGACGGTTCAGTGATATGCTGGAATGTCAGCATCGCCCTGCTTTAAAAATCAGATAAAAAATACGGTGACTTTTCACCTGCCCGTTTAGACACGAGAAATCACCTGATTTCTCATGTGATGAACACTTCGTTTTTAATAATTAAAATATTTTTAAATCTCGAATTACGTAGGATCTAGCCTGACATGTATGAGTTACCATCCGGTTAAAAACACTTAAACAGGGGATCTAGTTAAGCCATAATTAGCAACTCTCTTCATTATTAACAAGGCAATTATTTTTATTTTCACTTCAGATATCTCTTATTAAATCAAGCTTTCGCGCTTATCAGATACAGTGCGGGAATGTTCCATACCTATGAGGCGTTTCATGTTAACTACCCCAGCGCGGCGCGCAAGCGCCACATCCGGCTATTTTCAACTCGTAATATTTGTACTAAAATGTATCTTAAAAAATTCTTGAATAAATGTTTTTGACGTACTTTTTCCTCGGCGTTCTGATGGTCTAGTCAGTTTTTGCAAAATTTTTTTATTTTCACCTTCAAAAATTACAAAACGTCTTATATTTCAAAAAGTATATATTTAATATTTTTTTGACTATTTAGATCGAAAGCTGAGCATTTTTTACTTAGAAATAGATATTTTCTAAAAAGTGCTCAAGATGTTTTGATCGAGAAATAGAGCGCGAAAGAGAAGATGCAGCGAGCCGTCTGTGCGCAGCACGGCGCGCGGCACTCCAAGCTTTATTTAATCCTCTATAGGTTGCAAAAACATTTGCAGAAATAGTAACAAATACCAGACAAATTAACAAAAGATTACCAAAACTAGTTATAAAAAAAAAACTAACAGTAATGACAACACAAATCTAGAAAGAACAGTAATACATCATTTAACTCAAAATAAAAATATTCAAACAAAAAATGTGAAAACTATTAAGAAAGACACAGTGATAATAAATTGTATGATCGAAGAAAGTGTAAATTCGATTGAAAATACTTTAAATAATGACGTAACAAATAACTTCAAAATTGAAAAAGAGTAAATTAAAAAACCAACAGCGAAAGTGATTGATATAGTCAGAATATTTAAAGACGATAAAGAAATAGAAATAGATATAAATCAAAAAATTTTAGTAATATCGAAGATAAATGTTAAGTAATACGTATATATACTAATCCAAAAACCAAATCAATAAGTGCTATATTCGAAGTCACACCAAAAATCTACAAATACATAAAAGATAATAATAACAGACTCTTCGTCGGCTATCGAAATTGTAGAGTTTTTGACATTATGAACACCAGTCCTTGTAGCAAGTGTTCGAGATTTCGTCATAGTGCAAAAAAATGCACGAACCAAGCCACGTGTTACTTGTGTGCAGAAAACCATCCAGCTGATCAGTGTAAAAGTCAATCACATAAGTGCCCAAACTGTGACTATTACAACAAAAAATATAAACTAAACTATGACATTAATCATTGTGCCATTGATAGTGAATTGTGTCAAGTTTTAAAAAACAAAATTAATAAATACATCTATATGACTGATTACCCAACAAAACCTACCTACCCAAGATATTTTGGTAAAACAGAGCGACCAAGATTTCAGCGGTCGATAAGTATAAGAAATGAGTAACAATTGCGAGCGCTGCATCTTCATCAACAACACTAAGCCCGATAATGTCAACGCAAGCAACTGGTAACTATGAATTTAGATCTTGAAGAAGACTTATTCGTAAAAGAATACAGGATAGATAACACAAGTACACTTAACAAATACTTAACAAAAGACAATGAAACAATATTTTGTATAAATATTAGAAGCCTAAATTCAAATTACAATAAATGACTTGTGTTTATTAACAAGTTAAAAGTAAAACCTTGTATTATTGTATGCACGGAATCCTGGAAACTTGATCACCACAAATTCTTTAAAATCAGCAATTACAGAATGTATTACAATGAAAGCAAAATTAACAAATCAGATGATGAAGTTGCTTACATTAGATACGATATAAATAAAACAACTGAAATAGTTCAAATAAATAAACTCAAAATTTAAAAAACGGTAATTTCTTTAGATAACATAGAAGAACTATCAATCTTAGCAGTGTATAAATCCCATAATCTACACAAAACGGAATTTTTAATGAACTTTAAAGAACTAATAAAAATTAACAAAAAGCACAAAAATAATTTGATTGTAGGTGATTTTAACATTGACATACTAAACCAATATATAATTGATCAAGAATTTTTACAAACTACATTAGAAAATGGATATTTCCCAGGGATTAATAGCATACCTAGACCTTCGGACATCAACAACAACAAAGGCATAGATAATTTCTTCTTTTAATTTAATAGATTAAAACATAGAACATATATACTCGAAACACCATTCAAAGGCCATTACCCACTTTTATGAAGATAAAAGATGGTCAAAAAGAAATTAAAAAAGAAGACAATAATAAAAAAATCAATTACTAAGAATTACAAAAAACTGCAGGGACTATAAACTGGTTAGATATATATCAAGTAGATGACCCAAACATTGCTATAAATACCCAAATTGATAAAATAAAATTCCATATTAACAAAGCAAAGGAAAGAAATAAAAAAGACAAAAATAGGATAAATAAACCAAGAAACAACTGCATAACAAAAGGAATCATAAAATCATGTCAAACTAAAGAGAATCTTTATAACATCTGGGAAAAAGATCGTAACAATTAAATAAAAAAAAAACAAATACAAAAACCAATGTTAAAAATCTGATGTTAAAAATCTACAAAACATCATAACAAAAGCACAAGAAAATTTCAATTGAAAACTTGTCGAACAAAACTTAAATAACCAAAGAAATCTGTGGAAAATAATAAAAAATTAAATAGGAAAAACAGAAAGAAAAACAGCAATATAGACTACCTAAAAGAAAACAACAAAAAAATTGAAGACATAACAGAAATTTCTGAGAACTTAAACGATTATTTTTGTTCAGTAGAGAAAAGTTAAGAAATAAAATTACCTAAGATCAATTCAAACAGCATATTCCTAAAACAAATAACACAGCAAGAAATAGTACAAATAATTCGCAATATAAAAAACAAAAATGGTGGAATTGATGAAATTAATACACAAGTACTAAAATCCTTAAGTGACAGTATATCAAACTCATTAACTTACATTTATAACTTATGCATAGAAAAGGAAATTTGGACTGAAGCCCTAAAAATAGCTGAAGTAATACCAATACACAAAGCAAAAGAAAAACAATTACAGACTGATCTCTTTAATTTCTAACTTAACAAAAACTTTCAAAAAAGCAATGCACAACAGACTCATCGATTTCTTCAACAAAAATAAGCTTATTTCTAATAGGCAATTTGGATTTAGAAAAAATTTAAGCACCAAAGATGCATTCCTAGATCTAGTAAAGGCTTTCGATACTGTTGACCACCAAATATTACTAAAAAAATTGTATAATTGTGGTATCAGGGGGAAAGCCTATGAGCTCATAAAAAATTATCCAAGCAACAGAAAACAAAGAGACGAAGTCAATGGTAAAACTAGTCAATTTAAAACAGTTAAAACAGGCTTACCACAAGGTACAATTTTAGGCCCGCTATTTTTCATAATTTACATTAATGACATGTTACAAGAAATACCCGAAGAAGCAATCTTATCATACGCTGATGATACCGCAATTATTGTTACTGAAAAAAGCAGGAAAGAAATTGAGAATAAAATGAACAATTATTTAAGAATTATTGCAATTTGGTTAGCGCTTAACAGACTTTCATTGAACACGGAAAAGACAGTATACATAAGAATTAGGAAACTATTGCAACAGCACACCAAAAAACATGAGCATCAACATTCTTGATAAAGAAATAGAAAGAGTAGAGAACACCGAATATCTAGGAATAACTATTGACAGCAATGTGAAATGAGACTTGCATAGAAGTAATATATATAACAAGAACAAATACCTAATCGCTAGAGCAATGCTGATAAGATATTGGAGATAGAAGAAAATCAAAACAAGAAATAGCATGCAAATTGCTATCCTGACTTTACCTGGTAAATTAGTTACAAAAAGTGATTACCAGTATATAAGCAAAGCCGATTCTGGCTCCCCCGAACACTCGTCCTTTTGCACACCTGTGCAGCCGAGTACTGTGATTGGTCGAACCGTGCAGGTGCAAATGACTTCACAAGTTCTCTAGAATATTCTAAAAGGTTCTAGAAGCTAAGCTACGCAGATACCGGATATTGTATCATGCGAGAGAGTGAGAGAGATAGAGATAGAAAGAGAGAGATAGATATAAGTTTATTTGTAATGGTTTACAAAGTGTGCATGTTTATACAATATTGATTTTTCTTTGAATTATACATTTTCTTATATTTTGGTATTTCGCAGTCACATTTTCAGTCTTTCTATGATATCTCACAGCTTATTCAGTCTTACATTATATTATTTTAGTCATACAAAAGTTACAACTTAAAGTAATATCACAGAGCGTCTTAATTAAAATACAAATAAACAAATTTAATATAAAAAAGCGATTAATACACAGATCTGCAAAATAAGGGGTTGTGATTGTTGTTGGCCAACTGAGGGTCATTTCCGAAGCAATTTTTTGTGTAGAATTCGAATCCGGAGTCAGAATTTGTCCATCACGTCAGATTTTTTAGATATCCTAACCTAAAGGGACGAAAAGGCGGTTTTTTGGTATATTTGAGGTCCCATAACATCGCGGAAAATTTTGTTTTCTGAAAACGGGAAAAACCATATGAAAGGCCTACTCTTACCCTTTAAAATCTATATTTAAGATTTGAGATATCTTTTTTTTTCATCGAGATATCGTTGATTGAAATCCCGGATACGCACATATGGCATATGCAAGGCTATACCTTCAGACCCTTATACCCTAATTTCCTTAACCCTGGAGCCCTGTAACCTGCAATTGATTTCAATCAACGATATTTTTATGAAAAAAAGAAGATATCTCAAATCTTAAATATAGATTTTAAAGGGTAAGAGTAGGCCTTTCATATGGGTTTTCCCGTTTTCAGAAAAAAAAATTTTCCGCGATGTTATGAGATCTCAAATATACCAAAAAGCCGCCTTTTTTACCCCTTTAGGTTAGGATAACTAAAAAATCTGACGTGATGGACGAATTCTGACTCCGGATTCGAATTCTATGCAAAAAATTGCTTCGGAAATGACCTTCAGTTGGCCAACAACAGAAACATGCAGATCTGTGATATATCTATCAGTCTTATTGGTTACAAAAGAATATAAGAAACTTTACAACACAATCATACATTCACTCATTCTACCACACACTCACTCACGCAGATAAATACACTCACACTTTCTAAAAAATAAGTATATGGGACAGAAAATAATAAATTAACATACAGAAAATTTACAGCTCTGACCCAAGTGTGTAGTGTAAGTCATGAAGCAACACTACAGCGCAATAGTCTAGATGGGGCACGACTAAGACTTCAACCAATCTTCTGTGCAAAGCCTCGGTGGTCCTTATAAACCGCAGGCTGTAAAGGGCTTTGTTAACTTTTTTAGTTATACAATCGACCTGCGGTTTCCACGTTTAAGCAGGGCTGTCTGTGTTCTGTGATGCTGTCTGAACCCTGCCTGAAAAGGATCAAGAATGCCCGCCCTAGAGAGATAGCTGTTAATCTGAGAGTGCGCAATCTTCTCAAGCACCTTGGAAAGAAAACACAGTAGGGCAATAGGACGAATATTTGAAACCGAGGATGGAGTTGAAATATTTTTTAACGCCACTAGCTGTGCGTGCTTCCAGATACTCGGGAAGACTCCCTGAGTAAAGGAGGAGTTGAATAAATGAACTATATAATTCCCCAACACTGGCAGGGACTTCACTAAAACACTCTGCGGTATGTCATCCGCACCCCTCGCTTGCGATGTAAAATGAGACATGGCGAGAACTACATCTGGAACGGAAACTGGTTGAAAAGAAAAACCATCATCAGATGCCGACTGTATGATATCCATTGCATTATATATATTTTCATGAGGCGCGACTGACAGACCCGCAATGTGTGAGTT
This sequence comes from Megastigmus dorsalis, assembly GCA_900490025.1. Lineage (NCBI taxonomy): Eukaryota > Metazoa > Arthropoda > Insecta > Hymenoptera > Megastigmidae > Megastigmus > Megastigmus dorsalis. The sequence goes on along the minus strand of UELU01146991.1, from coordinate 2,193 downwards.
CAGCTCCTCCGGGGTGAAACCATGTAGCTCCTCCCTGATTTTGGGCAAGAGGCCCAGATTACGCATTTCCCTCCAAATATCTTTCCTTTGATCAAGAGCGTCAGAAAGTTGATTACCGAGATAGGAGACACGCTCTTGATCCATACGAACCTCAACCTCCTGGCGTAAACGAAAAAATTCTTCCAGGAGCACGACACTCCCGGTCCTTTTATACCGTCTATGCGTAGCGTTGCGTTTGCCTATGTGTAGCTGAAGCTCAGCGCCAATCCATGGAGCTTTCCCTCTACGAGGAGTTACAGTTTTCAACGGAGCAAGTTCATTAATAGCTTCCAATAGATTAGCACTCAGACATTCAAGCGCCCCATCTATGTCAAAGTCAGATTCTGAAGTATTTGTGGAAAAGGCCGACCAATCGCAGCGGCACAAGAACTCATTGATTTATACCGGGGTTATGTTATTATAGCTTCTAAAGCTGAAAGTCTCTTTAGGATGAGATGCAACGTGAATGTCAATGTTAACATCGATGATGTTGTGCTTGCTGAGAAAGGGGGCGAGACTATTCCCATAGTCAAATACCGTGTCGTTATCGTCTACAAATATTAAGTCAATCCATGGGTGAGAAGTCTCAGTATGATGTGTCGAGCCATGCTGGATGATATTAACTGAGAGTTCGTCAACTAATCGCTGAACGAACTCAGAATCACCAGTCGTCGACAACAGATCTGCATTCAGATCACCCATAATCAACTTGTGGCTGTAATTACCACAAAGGTCTCTCAGAGAACTGAGAGAGAGAGAGGTGAGAGGTGAGAGGTGAGTGGTGAGAGGTGAGGAGTAACGGACAAGTGCATGGAGATAGGGTATCAAATTACACTATTACACCGAAAAACTATTATAGCTTTGTTCATTTGAGAGAGAGAGAGAGAGAGAGAGAGAGAGAGAGAGATACATAGACAGATAGATAGATATTCTTTTATTTGTATATGTATACAAAAATAATATAATCGAATACAACAATACATTTCAAATATTAAACTTTTACAATAATACGCTTTATCAGTCTTTCCATGATATCACAGGCATAATAACTTGATCAGTCTCAAAAATCAGTCTTAACATATGTCTCGAACCTTAAAAGTAATATCACAGAGCGTCTTAGATTAAAAATACAAATAAACAAAATTACAAAGCAGTCGATATCTATCTTACAAAACATTTAAAATTAAAAGGAAACATTTACTCAATCCAATCATTCATACCACACTCACTCTAATAAATACCCTCACACTTTTAAAAACATTGTATAGGGGACAAAACAAAATAAGTTAACATAAACTCATCTGTTTGTCTCTAGTGCGTAGTGTAAGTCAGTATTTTTGCGTTTTGTAGTCCTACATTTGTCACGGGCTTAGTCTCCGGATGACTAGGAATCGATTTCAAGGTGTTTGAGGACCGCCGTCTTAAATCCGCGCAAAGATGGAAGGTTGCGCAGATTGTCTGGAAGAGAGTTCCAAAAGCGCGCACACTGTACCTGGAAAGATCGCATACCAGTTTCCGTGCGCACTCTTGGCACCGAGAGTTCTTGTACAACACCCCTGCTAGTGCTCCTGGACTGGTATTTGTGAAAAAATGCCGCTAAATAAGATGGTTCATTGAGCCGGAGGATTTTATACATGAGGATGGCGGCAAAATACGTCCTTCGACTGTCGACGCGCAGCCAGCCCAGTTGCTTTCTATAGGGGGTGATGTGCTCATCCCTCCTAACACCGTATATGAATCGCACACATGTATTATTAAGTCTCTGTAGTCGTATTCTCTGCTCATCCGATGCGTCAAGACACACTACAGCGCAGTAGTCAAGATGTGGTAAGACTAGAGCTTAAACCAGTCTTCTGCGCAAAGTCTCGGTGGTACATGCCCTTATAAACCGCAGGCTATAAAGGGCTTTGTTTACTTTTTTAGTTATACAATCGACCTGCGGTTTCCACGTTAATTTACTATCTAATGTAAAAGAGAGAGATAGATAGATAGATAGATAGATATTATTTTATTTGTATAAGTATACAAAAATGACATAACAATCGAATATAACAATACATTTCAGATAATAACTTTTACAATAATACGTTTTATCAGTCTTATAGGAAATTGCATTCAGTCCTTCTATGATATCACAGGCATAATAACTTGAAC
>UELU01146977.1:1923-18733 GCA_900490025.1 Megastigmus dorsalis | reverse complement strand
ATAACCACCCTTTCTTTGCTAGACGTGGGTGAATGTGAAATTCCCGAAGATGCGATTAAAACGACCAAACAATACTTACAATTACTATAGATAAACGAATTTACCGAAACTAGAGTTATTCAATGTAAGCTAGAGATACACCGAACAGTTTATTATTGCGGAATGCATTCACACATATCAATTGTCATGAATGGTGAAAGCGAATACATCTATGAAATAAGTCAAAATGCATGCGAGGAAATGCACAACACAAGTACACTTAGATTTGGACATAACAATATACAGGGATTAAAGAAAAATAATACCATTACACATAGTTTAACTTTTGCGGGACAATCAAAAAATGACGGTACATGCTCAGGGACTGTGTTTTCCGATCCTTATGGAACATGGGAATCCGCAGTCGTTCAAGGAACTTTAAAAATAACACTACAAGATTATATCGCAAGAATATCATTAGATAATAATCAGGTACATTTACGCTCAGGAACTACTTGTTCCCTATCCGATAATTCATGCTTAGATAATGAGGGAGGATATACTTTTTGGAGACCAATCCCAGTTGATAATTGTAAATTCAGCCAATATGGCGTATTATTCGAAGGATTTGCCAATAAAATGGTAGACCATCACTTAACGGAACTCCAAACATTATATTCACTCACAACACAGGACATAACGTTTGCGCTTACCGCTAAACATAAAGAAACCTTATGCGGATACTCAATTGTACGAACAGAACACCCCAAACTTGTAATCTTCAAAACCATGAAAGGCGAATCGTTTGCCTTTAACAAAAAGATTTCAGTGGCAAACTTGGATATATTCGCGTATATTAATTCGAAATTCGTTTACGTAGAAAAGCACATTAGAACACAAATAAAACAATTATATCGCGACGTAATCATTCAAAAATGTAATTTAGAGAGACAAACTTTAAAGAACGCGCTAACAATAGCAACCCAGGCCCCAGATGAGTTTGCATTTAATTTAATGAAAGGCCCAGGATATATGGCTGTAATAGCAGGCGAGGTAGTACACATTATTAAATGTATACCCGTCCAAGTAAGGGTTCACCATGGCGATAAATGCTACGCCGAACTAGAAGTGAGCTGGAAAAATACGACCCATTTCCTAACACCACGTACCCACATCCTTAAAACGCGAGGAATACAAATAGCATGCAACGCTTTACTACCTTCATACTATTTGCTTGGCGAACTCTGGTACAAAATTCTATCTAAACCATTTGAAGCCAAGGAACCCACGATCATCAAACCAATGACAAAGACAACCTGGAAATATACAAATCCAGCAGACCTAGCAACAAGTGGGATCTACACAGAAAAGGATCTCCATGACATCAAGGAACGAATAATGTTCCAGTAGAACGACCAGCATTACTGAATGATCTTGCTCGACAGATAAACGGAGATTTGAATCCAGATCAAGCCAGCACCGTATTTAAACTACTAAATGAAGACACCATTGCAAAAATAGTCCAGTCGACGTGGAATAATCTTTGGACCCGTTTCACCACCTTTGGTACAATAAGTGCAGGATTCATTGCAATAGTAATAATGATCAGAATACTAAAGATAGCCGCCGACATCATCATCCGAGGATATACACTCCATACAGTGTTTGGATGGTCATTGCACATATTAGGAGCCGTATGGAGCTCAATTGCCCATCTGCTCCTATACCTAAACAAAAATTCATCAACCACAATGGAACCGGATATAGAAGCTCATAACATTCCTTCTAAACAAGACACGAAGAGTGATTTACACTCTCTAGAACAAAAAAATCCCAATCCATCCGCTCCTGACCGCCCAGGCCAGACAAACTCGTTCTTTTCCTACCCACACCTAGACAATATCACAACTCGCTGAGGCATGTGGTTGCTATTCACCATTTTACGCCTCTAGCAACCATTTTACGGTAGGGGTGTAACATCCTACGGCTATATTAGATTTCTTTTTTTTATGATTTTTAATTTGTCCAAGTTTGCCACTTGATATGAATAGCCTACCGAAAATTAATCAGCGTGAGTCTCAAACCGTCGAAATGCTCTCACGTCACGAGACAAAACAACTCCGCGATAATCAAACTCTAAACACCTTAGCAATCACGGAGAAGGGCTACTCGTTGAGATGTCCAAAAATAGCTGTCCTCGTGTCGGAAGACAAAACAGCTCCGCGATAGCCAAACGTCAAAATACAATGCATTAACAGTTGTTTAAAAAAATAATCTTGCAAAAACAATGTCAAATTCGGTATCAACGACACAATAAATTTTGTCCTACCCAAAGTCGTAAGACATTGTTTCAAAAATTTACATAAGCGTACATACTCTGAAATCTCGAAAATGATTCAATATATCAATTTTGTTTCAAATATTATTTACTTTTTACAGACTTTAAACTTTTTTAAAGGAATAACCTCCTTACGAAGTGTATAATTAAAATTTTACAATATTTTAAAGGTACCAACTTATATTTAATATAAAATTCATATTTTACAGATTGTAATTATAAAAATTACTTATTTAGAATGTATTATGTTGAACTTGACCATCTTCGAAATGCAGCCGAGCGAGCGTTAGCGAGCGAGGTTTTTTTTATGCTTGTTATTTTATTATAAAGTTTATGCGTTCGGTATACGTGCATTCGTTTGCATTCTTCAGATGAAACTTCGTCTAGGAACTGGACCTCTCCTCGGTGATTATCTGAGGTGTGTGACCACTTCCCGCAATGTTTAACCGTCCTTTTAAGTTGTACTTTACATAATCTGACTTGCGTTCCAGCAAACTCATTTAATTGAAGCAATCGAACATGCACTTTTGTAGTGTCTACCACGGGTTCTTTTATGTTGCATTCCCCTACATGAATTAATGAGAAATTTGTCAAATTTGAAACTTGCTACGAACAATCATAGCCAATTACCGCGGATACCTTGAGGAATTTTGAACATAAAAATACTGCCATCATTGGAATTAAACCCTTCATCTGTAACATTCAATCTGTTTAATTATTACATTCCTTTGCCCTTTTTTTTTATTGCATTTGCGTAAGTCCCTTTTTCTGCAATAAAGCTGATTTTGTTTGCGTGCTTGAGCCAGATCAGGTAGCAGAGATCTATCAGATTTTCAAAGTTTTTGACTAATTTTGGGATTTATCAGGTTTTATATTAATTTAAAAAAATTATTTTGAATCGCAGAAAGATAACAGAAATATTAAAGAAATTTTTATTATGAAATAAAGAACAAGATACATAGCAGTGGGAACGACGACGTGGCGTTAAATAGCATCGGTCATTAATACAAGTATTATTTTTACTGGTATCAAAATACTGTAACGTCAGTAAATATTGAGTATCTGCGATATCTTGGTTTAAATTTAAGTGTTACGTCCCGAAACGTATATTCATGTTGCTACATTTCATTCCACATATCGACCTCTGTCGAAAGATCTCTTTAGCTTTAGCAATAAGCACAAGCACAGAGATAGCATTCTTTAATAATCGAATAGTCATTAATAAACGTTTCACGTTTAAACTATAAGACTCTGACTGAAAATTCTAACCCAACCTCACGATAAACAATCGGATACTAAAGCTATCCAATTGAGATGGTAACCGTACCACAAAAATGATATATATATCTATATATAATTTAAATAATAATTATTTACGCCCCTTCCAAATGTAACAAAAGCTTAAAATACAAGCATTCTAAATTAATTTATGAGAGTCGTAGCAAAAATTTATTTATACTACATAATTCGGAATTATTGAATTTTATATTACTTCCAACTTAAATTGATATATCTTGGCTTCTAATGAACTATATACAAAATTTCTGACGAGGCTTTAAAGGTTGGAGTCTATGGACGCAAAAATTACTCTAGCCACAGAAGTCCACCGACGAGTTCAATGCAAAAATACGAAATGAAAAGAATTTATCACTCGAAAATTCGTCTATTTTGTTAAATAAACAAATATAACTTTCGTAATACGTATTTTTTTCAAATTTTGAATACATAAATCGAAAGTTCAGACAATTTTACATCAATAATGATTTGTCTCAATTGTTTTACGTGCGATTTTATACTAAATAACCACGCTGAAAAAAAGTAAAAAAAAGTGTCCGTTCAGTTTTTTATCTCATTTTTAAATTAAATTATTGCAATAGTACTTTTTGCAACAAGGGCGTAAATAGCACATTATGATACAAGTACGATAAAATGATTTTAGGCTCGTGTGAAAAGGTTACACGAGAGTGAAATCTATTTCTCACTCATGTATTGATCCGTCTTTTATGACACAAAGTGTATGAAGCTCAATTTGACTCCAGCGCTTTTTATTCGCGTATGATCCATCGAGCTTCTCGCATGAGTATCACAAATAGAATTTTAGACCTTGATGATCATCTTTGCGGCCCGAGGACCGGCAAAGCTGTATTTGGAGCGTTAAGTAAGGGGCTTATTTTAGATCCACGTAGAAATGAGGCCTAAAATCAAATTGTACGATTATCGCATGAATCAGTAGATAACACCACTAGGGAGAAAAAACTTGGACAGTCCAGAACTAGTGTAAAGTAACATCCTAGTCGAAAGCGAGGGTGGCAAACACGAGGTCTAGGCTGGCCAATTTTCCTCCCGAATAGCATATACTATTTTTTTGCCTAACGAAGACGAAAATACAACATTATCGAACAGGCGCCGAGAGAGACAGTGGTACTCACGGCCCGCTAAGTAAAAAAATACTTTTTTAATATCGTAACCGTAAAATTCGATTTAATGTTCAGTTCGTATAATAAAAAAAAATCTAAAATAAGCTATTTTACGTTAATAAATTGAATAACTGAATTTTACAAATTAAAAATCATACGAAAAATCAGTCTTTACGTCTATGATATAAAAAAGTTATTCGTCAAGCGGACGGGAGCTCTCACGGCCTGTAATGCCCAGCCCATGCTCAAACTGTTTAATTTCATGTGTTATATTTTTTTTTTGTATGTAAGAGCGCGCGCCAAGCGAAAAGTAAAAATGTATATATGTATATATGTCTCGACTTGTAAAGTTCGAGCGACGGCGGGAAAGCCCGAGCTTGAGCGAGCGCGCCCCACCGAAACTCGTAACGGCGTGGAGAAGGGAAAAGCTCCTCACGGAGGGGATAACCCTTTACCACGTTCGTTGCGAGTATAAAAGGCGCTGCGCCGCCTCGTAAGAGACACTCGCTCGCTACAGCTCCTGGAGCTAGAACTCTCTCGGGTTGCCTGAGGGTTTTTTCAAATAAATCAGCATTAAGAGCTATACAGTAATTGATTTATTAAATATATCTCCTCTCCTTATCTGGCGACTGTGCAGTCCATTACGTGGCTGTATAGTCTTCCAATTGCTAAAATAAGTAAAATCATTAAAAAGAGTAATCTAATAATCCGTGAGGATTATGCAGTCCATTGCGCGGCTGTATAGTCTTCCATTGCGATTAAGATTAAAAATAAAAATTAGCACGACTCTTGGAGATTGTACAGTCCACTACGTGGCTGTATAGTCGTCTGTCGCGAGTCAAATAAAAATCAATAAAATAATCTAATAATCCGTGATAACGATACAGTCCATTGTGTGGCTGTATAGTTTTCCTAAGCGATTAAGATTATAATTAAACCTGAATCAAAGCAAAAAACAAAATACGACTCTTGAAAATTATGCAGTCCATTACGTGGCTGTATAGTTTACCGTTGCGAGTCAAATAAAAATATAAAACTAAACCGCGAATCACGCGAAAAGCCCTACGCGATACTACAAGCGACTTTTCGAGCCCGAACTCTATATTAAATAAATTTATGCAGATGTGTACCTCGAAAAGAAGCGCAAAGTGCTGCTCGTGTGCCCGTCACATAAATAAATAACAGGCCTTGTGACGAAAAATACTATTATTTGATTTTACGATTAAATGCGAACTATATTTCCATTTTGTAATAAGTCACTAAAATTTTCGAAAACATAGGTAAGAGCGTCGTAGATATGAAAATACAGACGAATCGTAGATAATTGTGTGAAATAAATTGTTTTAAATAGTCCTAATTAATTATTCTATCCCACAGGTTAAAACATTTCTTTCAGTGTGCAAATAATCTCAATATTACAGTCGACGAGCAGCTAAATTTTGAAGTCATTTTATTTGACTGTTTCGCATTTTTCTTTCACTCAGCTTCTATCGTTTCTGAATTCGGGCAATGCATTTTCAAAAAATGTATTTTCCATAACATTCGGTAATCTGTGAAAACTATCAGCACTAAAGGCGAGACGTAGTTAATTGATCAATTTAAATTATTGTGAAAAATCATATTTTCCAAAATTTTTATTGATCATGTTCGTTGATTCTTTTATCGTCAAAGATTAACGAAGCATTATTGCTTACCTAAAATTTTGTATCGTGTTTAATATGACAAATGTTTTGGAAATGCCAAACGTAACTTTGTATCTTAAATTATGTTCGATATTATTTAAGTTCGAGTGTTTTGAGCAATAAAAAATAATTGCTTTTTAGTACTTTAGTTAGATTAAAATTTCATTTGGATGTGAAACATCTAATGCCGCGATACGAGGGGTAAAAGCGCACCTCTCGAGCGATACTTTGTCATCGAGTGACCCCTGAAATTAAGCGACGCCTCGTGATCCGTTGGCACTGCTCGGCTCGACTCAGCGGCCCCCACTCTGCTCAATGCAGCGGACCCCTCTCCGATCCCCTCTCTCTTCCGCCGCTTTGTGTCCTCTCTACTGCTACCATACCGTTTGCTTGTATGTATCGGTGTACGAGCGTCGGAATACGTTGCCAATACAAAATGCAACGGAAAGCCATGCTAGTCATGTACCTATTGGCGATATGTGTGCTTCTCACATTACAATGGATGATGGAAGACAACTTCTCATGGTTGTTGTGTATATTTCACCAAATCAAAAAATACAAGATATAATTTCATTTTTACACCGGCAATTACTTCCATACTCTCGCAGGGGTTCAGCGATTTTAAAACAAAACTTACACGAACTACCGATACTTTTAGCAGGAGATTTCAATGTCAACTTTGTAAGAGATGAATCAATGCCATTAATTACATTCCTTCAAGAAGAATTTGATTTGCACATTATTAATAATCCCAAAGAATCTACAAATAGATATGGAACGACGATAGATGCAGTATTTGTACGATATCTTGATAATGTTGTCTTAAATATATTCGTCGCATATTTCAGTTATCACAGGCCGATCGTCACTGTAATACCGGCAGTGACAGAATCGACCGCTACTATTACGGAAATAACTGATGATACATCTAATAATATTTTATAAAATTGAAGTGTTTATATTAAAATATAAAATAAATTAAAATTAAAAAAAACTCTTTTCTCTTCTTTTCATACACATTTCTTTCTATTAAATATTTTCTGTAACACATATTTAGATGTTTCACATCTGCCAGGCGTCCCACGACGGCTCATTTTTTTGAAACTCTTTTAAGTTTCAAATAAGCTTCAGCATTTCGGTTATTATGCATCGTTTATTTATCAGTATTTCTGTACTTTTTTTCGTAAGTATTGTTCTCTCTTGATTAGTGTATTAGTTTTAATATTGACTGTGTATTTCTACACTTTTGGTAGCTCGTCTAAATGTTCTGGATCCTTAGACGTTAGAGACATCACATTTTTTTATTATGAAAATTTATTGTTATTCTTCAATGGTAGATCTTTAATAGTGTTCATTTTTTAATTCGATAAAGTTGTTATCAAATAGTAGGTAAGTTAGGGGGGGGGGGGGGGTTCTGGAGCAATGCATTTCTGGAGAAGCCTGATTTCCGGGTCTGCCGGCGTGTAGTGTTTCGCGCCGCAGGCTCCTCTTTCCTCCCCCGTCGTAATACAGCATCGTGCCGGCCTACTCCTGTCTCCATGAAACATTTGCTCTCGATCGTTCTTGATGCATCACGCTCTATACATGACAATGCCGCCGCGAGATTTGACAGCCGCGCGATTATCTTATCTCTCTCTCTCTCCTCGACAAAGACGGCAGGCGCTCTTCGTATACCGTGCGATGTTACGTAACGTCCATGTGCATATGTTTGCGGCATTGCTTTCTCGAGTGTTTTGCTCTCTCGCCGGTGAGATCTGAAACGTATTTTTTTTATGAATGTTCTGCTCTCTCGTTGACGAGCATGATTTTCACGAGTGTTCTGCACTTTCACCAGTGAAAAGGAGTATTGTGCGTGTGATTCTATTTTCTATTAGGATAATATAAGTATGATAGACCAAAAATATGATAGTTTGGAGTACGTATATTATACGATTAATTGATAGACATGTGTGAAATATTTTAATTTTGATTAAATTAGTGTTCATGTAGTAAAAAATTGTATGTGTGAAATATTTAAAAATTAGTTCAGCAATGGTTTTTGTATGAAATATTTTTTAATTTCGATGAAAATAGTGTATGTGGAAAAAATCAGTTCGTGAATGGTTTTGTGTGAAATATTTTAAGTTTAATGAAAATAGTGTAGTGTGTGAAAATCTGTTCGCGAATGGTTTATATTTGAAATATTTGAATTTCAATAAAAAAAAGGTGTATGGTATGTGTGTTAACAAACAATTCACGAATGGTTTTTTGTGTGAAATATTTTACGTTCAATAAAAAAAGTGTATGTGTGTGTATGAAAAACTCAAATCGCGAATGGTTTTATGTGAAATATTTATATTTGTTAAAAAAAAATAATGTACGTATATGTGTATATGAAAAGTCAGTTCGCGAGTGTTTTTTATGTGCGCGTCATTTTTTTACAAATACTATTTGATAAATAAAGAATTTATGCGATTTTAGTCTCAATCGCATAAAATATTTTATTTATCAAATACTGTTTGTAAAAGAGTTCTTAAGTGAGAAAAAAAATAACAGAAGACTAAAACGAGAGAAAAGAACTGTTAATTTTTTTCATTTTATCCTTCATTTCTTATTTTCTTGCTGATTTGATTGACCAGCCTCTGTGTGCATAGGGTGCATTGAATCTTCGAGAAATCGAAAGGGATCTAACCTTTCGTGAAGATTCGGTACACACCCCTTAGCTATGCATATAAAGTGGAGACCTGTCAATCAGATCGACAATTTGTGGACTGAAATCACCGAGTCAGCATGGCTGAGAAGAAGAAAGAAGAGGAAGAAGAAGAAGACGAGAATTAATTAATCCAAGAATTAGACGAGTTGATTTTAGGAGGAGGAGAATAGGTTTCTACACGTATCTAAACCATGCGCCTCCGAACTGTTTAAATTAATGTCAACGACCAGAGTGTATGAGGAGGAAACCGAGAAGGGAAAGAAGAAGAAGAAGAAGACAAGAAGAAAGAAGAGAAAAATATTGAAGAATGACTACGCAGAGGCTTCAACCTCTCTACAAATAGATCCTCCAGATTTTTGCAGCGAGCTCGAGGGTCCGTCACCGATGCCGTCAACCTCGGCGCTCCTGTTTTAGTCGGCATCTCAGAAGAAAGAAGATGAGCTGGTAACGAGTTCTATTCCTTCAACCTCGAACTCACTCCAAAAATATTTTACCTATTTTTGCAGCGAGTTCGAGGGCTCATCACCCATACCATCGTCTCCACCGATGTTGTCGACCTCACCGCTTTACTTTTTATCACCATGTCTCTCATCGTCATGGATAGTAAGTAAATTAATTATCTACAAATTAATTTTTATTAAATAAATATGTATGTATGTACGTATTTGTGTGAGCGTGAATGTATATATTTTTTAAAAATTAATTTTTTATTTATTTATAGATAGATGAAGAATTCTGGGAGATGTTGTCTACGATTTCACTGCCTTTAACGCCGCCGCTGTCATCGCTCTCTGACAGATCATTGCCGCTTCCTGAGGGTTCGCCATTGCCACGGTCTCCTCCTGATGATGCGCTGCCGCCGTCTCCCGAGGATGCGCTGCTGCCAATGCCGCCGTCTCCCGAGGATTGGCCGTCGCCGCGCCGCGTCTTCTCCCGAGGATGCGCTACCACCACCACTATTATCGTCTTCTGAGGATGCGCAGCCGACATTTTCCGAGGGTCCACCACTGCCGCTACCTTCGTCTGATTTGGAGGATTTGTTCAAGCTACTACCATCGTCGCCATCACCATAGTCTACAATTTAATTTTTAATTGTAACGATTTAATTTTTTTTTTCAGGAGCGGAGGGTTCTACCTGTATTGTGTGCACCATAACGTGTACTTCACTGCCGTAACCGTTTCCACTGCTTTCGTCTGAACCACCGAATCTTCTGCAGTTGCTATTGATACCACCGCCTCCACCACCTACGACGCGATGCCCTATTACATGCCTGTTGCGGATAGTAGCAGCAGCAGCTACAGTAACAAAGCTCCAAGGAGAAAGAGGAAGCGAGCAAGAGGCTACATAGTCTAGGAATATTGGGCACCATGTGAATGAAATTTGCATGCACTTGATTGTTTGATATAAATGATAGCTTTTGAAGGCAATTATGAATGTAAGCGTAAATCAGAATAAGGTATAAATGTTATTATATAAATGTAAAAAAAATAATATAAATAAGCCTGAATGAGTAAATGAAGTGTAAATCTATTTGATTATGAGTATTTTTTTTTTACTTTCTTGTTTTCCGCTATCCTCTGTGCAATCCCATCCATCCTTTTCGTCCATCGGTAACGGGGGCCTGCAACGGAAGGTAAGATGTGAGCAACTAATTATTCAAACTATGCATATTCCTCACTACGCATGTCGGTATGATGTATTTTGTAATATTTTATACACTAATAATTTTTAGATAAAATGTTTTTTATACATTGAAAATGTTTTAATTTTTTTGTAAGTATGTATATAGTAAGTATGCATAAATTTAAAGAAGTGTGCATGAAAGTTTTAAATTCATAAAAGTGTGAATTTGATGAATGCTGAATGTTTTAAGTTTTAGAAGCATAAATGAATTTGTTTTTTAAATTTATAGAAGTGTGAATGACAGATGAATTTTTTTTTCACAACATAAGTATTTAATAGAAGCACGAAATGGTATGTGTATGAAGTTTTTTTAAATTTTATAGAACTGCGAATGATAGATGAATGTTTTCTAAATGAAATGAAGTATAAATGTTATTATATGAATATAAAATAATATGTAAGCGTGAATGAACGAATAAAGTTTAAGTATATTTAAATATGTATTCATTTTAATTTTTAAGGAGAGAGAGAGAGAGAGAGAGAGAGAGAGAGAGAGATTGATTGATTGATTGAATTTGTCTTTATTGGGGCCGGGAGGTAGAACCCCATTTGGCCCAAGAGCATAAATGTACATTGGTATTTACATAACAATGAAAATTAAAAATAAAAACTGTTGTGCAGTGACATACACACAGAAAACAAAAAAAATAACAAAAATAAAACAATTTTTCAAAAATTTAAAATATAAAAATATAAATATTATAAAACAAAAAAAACTGAAGCATTTTAATGTGACTCTCTGAATTTGACTAGATAGATTTTTAACTTTAGTTGGCTTTAAATAAAATGAAACTAAGTAAATAATTGCGTCATTGCGCCTCTTGACGAATAAGCTACCTCCTTCCTCTCGCGCGCAGTGGTCATCTCGTCTCTCGGCTTAGTGCTTGAAAGGATGGTGGAGGCATCCAATGAAGATCCTCGTTTATGACCCTCTGCCCCCAGTCATCGTGATCACGTTGCAGCAGCTCCTCGCGTAGGTCGGCCTTGTACCTCGCGATGTTGTTGATGTTGAAGGACGGTGGCGTGAAGGCCAAGATGTTTTCAAGATGTTTGAGGCCGTGACGTTGAACGATTTTCGCCAGGCTTCCGTCCTTGGTGCTACATATGTGAGGACTCTAGGGGGCAGACGGTTTGAGGAGCGAGCGTACATATCAATGTTCATACACTGGAACTTTGAGGCCAGGTAGGCTGGATTGCGATGTGCCAAGATGTTGAACGCCAGTGTGCCCATGAAGAGCTCACGGTGTTTGGCAGCAGAGAGCCAGCCCAGGCTAATGCGATGCGGCGTGACATGTCCACGATGAGGAGTATTGCCAAAAACAAAGCGCATGCACGCATTCAGAGCTCGCTCAATCTTGGTGGCGCGAGTTTTGTCTACATCATTGTAGACAGCACAGGCGAAATCGAAGTGGGGGAAGACCAAGCTCTCAACCAGGCTCTTTTTCAGCGAGAAAGTAAGTGAATGGCGGTAGTGCCTTAGGGAGCATAGGGTGCCATAGACACGGCCTACGATTTGATTGACGTGGGGCACCCAGTTAAGAGTGGGGGTAATGAGGACACCAAGATTTTTTATTTGGTAAGCGTATGGGATTGGAACCCCGAGAATATGAACTTTAGGGATGCTTTCAAGGTCTATGCGGGAGATGAACGCCTCGCTGCCCAGTCGGCCACAGCATTTGCGTCAAGAGTGATGCCCTCGCGTAGTTCGGCTGGAGGAAAAGAGTAGTAGATCTGGGTGTCATCGGCAAAGATCATATGTTCCGACGCTCTCGACACTGAGGGAAGGTCATTTATAAAAACAATAAATAAAAGAGGGCCAAGAACGCTACACTGCGGAACGCCCGCCATGACCCTTAACCACTCAGTTGAGCCACCCGTGTCTACTACCGTCTGGAGCCTATCATGCAAGTAGGCATAAAACCACGTGAGGGCCGCATCCGAGCACATCATGCGCCTCAGCTTTTGGAGGAGAAGACCATGGGGGACCATATCGAAAGCCTTGGAGAAATCGAAAAGAACAAGCGCAGTTATCATGCGCTTGTCTATTGCTCTCCTAACGTCGTCAAGAACCCTCAGGAGCGCTGTTTGGATGCTATGGCCTTGGCGGAAGCCGGACTGCCGCGGGTCGAGGAGACCAGACGACTCGAGGTGGCGGGAGAGTTGCGAATGGGCGACACGCTCGAGAGCTTTTAATATTTCGCATAGCATCGCTATGGGGCGTGTGTCTGACATCGAGACCATTGCGGCCTTTTTCGCGAGAGGCGAGAGGAATGCTCGCCGCCAATGCGTGGGAAAAGAGGAAGTAGCGAGAAAACTGTTAAAAATAGAGGTGATGGGTGCCACGAGAGAGGGAGCCACTAACTTGAGCATCTCGGCAGAGATGCCTTCAGGGCCAGTTGCCCTTGACGATGAGCTGCTTATGGCTCGAAGAACGCGTTCTTGAGAGACTGGCAGAAAGGAGAAGTATTGGTCATTTTCTGCGTGTGAGCCCTCGCAAGGAGATTCGACTAATGCACTGAATTGAGTAGGCGTGAAGGGTGCTAAACGCGCGGTTATGCTCGCGTGGTGTCTGTTTAAGTCCGCGCACGTAAAGTAATTAAGTGGTGACGCTCGCGACCCGCTGGTGATACCTATGCGCCTTAATTCGCGCCATTTCGCAGATCCATCTGGAGCACTCTGAAGCTTCTCGGCGAAGTAAAGGTTTTTAGCTGTGTCGAGGCGGTTTGAGATCGCACTACGTATCGCCTTGAAGTGAAGGTAATCCGAAGCGAGACCGGCGCGCTTTGCAATACGATAATGTTTATTTCGTTCCCTCATGAGGTCTCCGATATCTTGCGTTACCCATGGTTTTCGCGTTGATGAGATTGAGATTTTGCGAATCGACGCAACTTCATCAAAGGCGCTGACTATAGCGGCTGATAGTTCTGTCGAGAGAGCGTTTAAGTTGCAGCTATTTACAGGCACAGTGAAATTCAGAGAGACTAGATTGTGTGGGACATTACGAACATTTATTTGGGGCGAATCTGCCGTAAGGGTATTTTTAGAGTGAGTGGTGAGAGAATCTACGAGGCGGTCAGGAAGAATGCGCTTTAATGAGAAAACGTGAATTTTTTGGCGTGAGATCGGGTGGAGAATTTGAAACGTATACTGATGATGTCGTGGCCCGCAATAAAGGGTGATAGCGATTTATTATATAATAGAATGGATGATGCGTTGCTTGTAATGAATAAGTCAAGCCATGTGTGTGAGACATGGTCTTGACACATGGCGTGATGTGTGGGTTCTGATGGGACGAGATACAGCGAGTGAGCGTTTATGAGGCCATGCATGTGGCGAGAAACAGCATCATCGACGTTCATATTTGAATTAAAGTCTCCAGTGATAATGATATTAGTATACGATGATAGAAAGGACGATAAAACGTTGAAGAAGATTTCTGGATAAGCTGCTCTGGGACGCCTATAAACGACTCCGAATAAGAGGGAGTTATTCGCGTGTTTGATTTCAAGTAACAGAAACTCCGGCGAGTTTGAAAAGAGTGGGTCAGATTCTGCTAGTATTCTGACCTTGAAAGAGTCGCGCGCGTAGGCTCCGACGCCCCCGCCTTCCTTGCCGACTCTATCATTTCGGAAAAAATTAAAGCCTGGTAATAGTAGGATAGAGTC
The DNA here is from genome assembly GCA_900490025.1 of Megastigmus dorsalis. Lineage (NCBI taxonomy): Eukaryota > Metazoa > Arthropoda > Insecta > Hymenoptera > Megastigmidae > Megastigmus > Megastigmus dorsalis. The sequence continues at coordinate 4,276 of UELU01146977.1, read as the reverse complement.
GAAGTCAAGGTTGGTGAGAAACGTCTCAGTCAAGGCCAGGATGTCACACTCTTTGTTTAAAAACTGCGCCTCAATGGATGCGAAGTGCATCTTAAGTCTATTTACATTGACATGGAAAACGTTTAAAATATCTGTGTCTGTGTGGTTAAAAAGTCGAGGAACTCTCGACTACTGAGTAATGCCTAATGCTAATGGGGGAGAGGGTAGGGATGAAGAGCTAAACATAAAAACGGCAGATTCGCGGCCCTTCACGAAGTGCGAGGGGCTGGTGGGGGAGCCGCTAGATCAGCCTCGCTGAATACCGGTATGAGTGGACTGGTGGGCGAAGCTCTCATGCAGACTGTGAGATTTTCCACTAAAGGTCTAGCGTAATTGAGTCGCTTTTGGGCCTCGAATGCCTTGCCATGAAGCACATGAATGTTTTTTGGACACAATGCTCGCAAAAAGAGAGCCGATCCACCGCCCTCTTCGAAGATCTCCTCGGAACGCCGACCCTTCAGATTTGCCGCCCGTGAGATCACCAAGTCGTGCGCACCCGGGGAAGAAAGACGCAATACAAGCCCACGTGCCGCGGATGTACCCGTATTTGAGACTCTAGACGATGATGCGGCCGCGGACGGATAATGGCGGCGCGGCGGTAAGGATAATGGAACCTGCTAAGAGTGGAAGCTGGAGAAAAGCGAAAAGGCAGCCCGCGAGCGCTGTGTGGTTCAGCGACACTGTGCGAGGTATGCCCGTGACGAACACCTCGCAAGCATCCGCGTTGTCGTCCGCTGTGGTTTGCAAGCCTCGTGACTTCTCCGCATTTTCGAGGGCCTGAACATGGGATGCGAGAGTCGAGACAGCCGCACGCGTCTCATTCAACTCCGCTCTGAGTTGAGTATTCAGCTCTTTTATGCCGCGTTGCAGGTTTTCCATATCGCGCTGGATGGTCGAGATCGTGGAGCCGTGATCCGTCGCCCATGTGGAGAGCCACGCTGGCGGTGCTTCCCCCATGAGAGTCGAAAAAGCTGCAGAAAGAGCCAACCCTATATCCGATTGAGTGCTGCCACACGGAGAATCGGTCTCACAATCAGACTCGCTCGAGAGAAAATTCGCACAGTATTGTTTGGAAACATGTGCAAGAGGAGGAGAGATGGGCGAACCAAGCCTCTTCGCCGAGCCACTGGCAGCCGTAGAAGTGGCCTCGTGAACCACGTTAGATGAGAGAGGGACGGAGTCACAGGGTGGCTTTGAGAGAGGGGGTACCTGCAATTTACTGAGGGACACTGTTCGTGCAGATCTCGGGGCAGAGCAATGCACACCTCTCGACGACACCAGTATATCCGGCGAGCAGCAGTCCGAGTGCACTAGCTTGTTGCAGCCGATGCAAGACAACGCTTGACCCGTTTGTCTAGTGACTGGTTTACAACAAATAGGGCACTTGGCGGGCTGCTTCTTTAGCATAACTACAAGAAAAACATAGTAAACCCACGAAAAAGTGATATTGGTGGGACTGGGGGGATATAATTTGTACTGAGTAATGACTGTATGGGTATTTATTAATGCAAGGCTGATGTATCACAAAAATGGCATCGAAATTTAAAAATATTTCCCGATATGGAGCTAACTGGCGCGGTCATACACATAACCCGTTCCGTTCCCAGTCTCATGCGTGTTTTGGAAATGGCCGTCGCCACCTAGCGGGGGCCCTCGCAACAAGATGCGTCTAGTGCCATCTAATAGCTGCGATGAGAGTATAGAAACATAAAAGTCGATCATGCAGAAAAGTTTGCAGAGAGGAACCCATGTAAGAACTGCGCAGGCGCTAGTCAGTGCGGTGAAGGATGCAGCGAAAAATTGAGGCAGTGTAGCCAACCTTTAAAATAAAAGTTTTGGGCAGGACTGCTAGTTTTCAGCAAAAAAAGCAGGCGAAAGTGACCACAGGGCCTAACCTCAAAATTCAAAAATCATTCAAGACGGCGGTGCTTAAACACCTTCTCGACCTTAATGCCTAGTCATCTAGGGACGGAGCCTGTGATCTCGGTCCGCAATATGCATAGATTGTAGTTATAGTTATAAATTGAATGACTTACACGTCACACTAGGGGCAATCGAATGAGCTGTATGTTAACTTATTTCGTTATGTCCCCTATACATTAATTTTAAAGTGTGAGTGTATTTATTAGCGTGAGTGTGTCGACGACTGAATGAGTAGAGTGCATGATTAATTTTTATTTTTAAATGTATTGTTATATGATAGATATCGACTGATTCTGTAACTTCTGTTTATTTGTATTTTATAAGACGCGCTGTGATATTAGTAATAGGTTTGTGCAATATTTAAGACTGATTTGTAAATAGTATAATATAT
>UELU01146976.1:0-18129 GCA_900490025.1 Megastigmus dorsalis | reverse complement strand
TGGTTAAGTCTAAAGTAATTTATTTAGAAAATATTCTTTATTTGAGATTTCAAGCTTCTTCTTTTACAAAAATAAATTTTGCATACCTATATTAAAAACGAGCATATTATGTTAATTATTATCTGTAAAATTTTCTCTTGTTTGCATTACTGTATCAAAATTATCTTATATACAATGCACATATTTTAATACAAACCTAATAAATACCTACTATTTGAAATTACTGAAAAATTTCAGTTATCCTATATTATTTCAGACTTTATCATCGCGATAAAATGTGTAGTCTAAAACAGTTTAGAGCATTCAATGTGCAGGTAATCAAATAGTTATCACATACTTTGGCATAAAGTAAGCCACTAATGATAAATGATGAATCAGGTATCATGTATATATTATAATTACACAGGCGCTCTCTCTCTCTCTCCCTCTCACTCTCTTTCTCAACAATGGCCTCATGCGCAAACAGCTGGTGCTGCGGCTGCTACAGTTGATGCTGCACAGGGTAATAACATTGCTTCTTTTGATTGCTTAACTGTAATAGTGAAACTTATATCACTGACAGTCACATTTGCTAAAGGATAAAACTGCGCAAACTGCGCCACGTCAACGGCATGTTGAAAACACGCAATAACATAGTACTGCCCAGCTGCAAAATGAATAGTTTAATTCAAGAGGATATTTTAGATGTTGCCATAGTAATATAAATCACATTTCAGACAATTGCAATAGTTTAGAAACCTTTATTTCAATGAATCCTACTTATGATGCTATTGCCCTCACGGAAACTTTTCTTACTCCTGGAGATTCTATTACGACTTACAAACTTGATGGCTATATAACTTTTATCGTCAGGATCGTATTGGAAAGGAAGGTGGTGGAATAGCTATTTACATTCGTGATTGTTATAAATCTAAAATATTAGCTAGTTCTAATCACCAATTTGACAATAAAACGGAGTATTTGATTATGGAGATCTCACATGGTTCAACTAGTATTTTACTGGCAGCTATTTATCGTCGGCCCCATGGAGCTTACCAATTATATGAATTGTTTGAGATGCTCACAAGATTAACTGCGAATTATACTGATTTTATTGCCACAGGTGATTATAATTTTCCCATGCATAGGAGTCACTCGGATTCGAATTATTTTCGTAATCATCTTCTTGAACATAATTTAGTGCTAGTCCTGTCTGAACCTACTCATCATACATTTCATCAAGATGGTACTCAGAGTCACACTTGGCTTGATTTATTTATTTATCCAAATCTCGATTTGGTTCGTGCCTATATGAAGACTGACCGTCCACTAGCAGGTGGACATGATTTTATTTCTCTAGAGTATAATTTTCTAGCACTAGGCGTAAAATCAAATGTGATTACTCTTCGTAATAAAAAACCTAAACCTAAACTCTTTTTATGACGAGCTTCGCTCGCTACTAGCGCAAGATTTATCAGTTGAGCCTATTTCTAATAATAATATATGAATAGTTTATTGCATTTTCCGCCAGAATCTGATAGTTTATCGTCTATAACCAAAACTGTTATTAATGATGTACACACTGTTTTTGATATTCATGCACCAAAACGAACAGATTCGTGCACAGAACAAGCCGTAGATATCAGCGGATAATCGTGCTTTGATGCAACCAAGAAATGCTGCGTACCGTAGAGCGCATCGACATGGCCGTTACTCTGACAGAAAATTATTTGTTGAATTGCGAGCTCGTGTTAGAAATACTATTGACGTTGCTAAAAATAGTTATTACGAGACTTTACTAAATTTATCCTCAGATTCAAAATCTACTTGGAATATACTTAGAAACATGAATTTGACAGCACCGAAAACTGCCTCCCCACTCACGTACTAAGAAGTCGGGGCAGCCTCCTTAAATTGCAAAGTTTAATTTTTTTTAACAAAATCGTCATAACTATAGATTACAAAAGTAGAAAGGACATAGAAGTTATTACAGAAGTCGGTACTTTACATTTTTTAAATTGAGATAAAAACCTTCTGGACATAGATTTATTCAAAGTCATTTGTCGAAAATACTCATTCGTGAATTTTAGAGCAACCGATAGATAATGATTGATCCTGAAGTTTCATTCTTATTAATAATTATTTTTTTACAATAAACATTTATTTTAGCCATGGGTATGAAAACTATATTGTAACCAGTATAGAATAAGAAGACATGTAATATTAAACTCAAACAGAAACATGATTTTAAGTAAATCTGTGTCAGAAAGGCTTATACATGAATTTTAGAGTTAGTGACAGAAAGTATACTCCTAAAGAATACTCCTCAAATTTAATTTTTCATTAAAATTCTTTCATAAAAAGCATCCGTTTTAGCCATGGGCATATGAAAACTATATTTCATCTGGCATAGAATAGGCGGATATGTGATGTTAAACCTAAATATAAACACTATATTATGTAGATCTGCGTTAAAAAATTTATATATGAATTTTGAGCTTATTAATAGAAAATACCTGATTCAGAAGTTTTATATTTAACCATTATTTTTCCACTAAAAGCGTCTAGTTTAGTTATGGATATGGAAATTGCATTTCATCCAGTATAGAATAAAAGATGTATAATATTTAAACCAAATAAACATTATATTAAGTAGATCTGTGTCAAAAAGACTGTCAGGTGGTTAATATATCAGCCACCATGTCGCAAAGGGTTAATGTTTTATTTTTATTCTTCTATCTCTATTTCTTGACTTATTCTTTTTTCATATAAAGGCCCTAATATACGAACAAAAATTGAAAGTACACTAAGCGTTCAAATACCAAATTTTATAACTGTATAAAAAATTATTTTTTTATTTACACCTATGATGCATTATAAAACTTATCACAGTAATTTTATGAATTGGATTTATTAATCACTAATTTCCTTTTTTTCAATGCAAAATACTCATTTCTTCCAGAGCGGTTGATAAAAAATCCAGTTTTCATTCTCAAGGAAATAGGTAGGATTTTCGTGAAATACATTAAAATATCATGCACCCAATAACCAGTAGTTGAATCTAATTTTCCTAAAGTCTCAATGGCACTTTTGGCATAAGTCGATGGATCAGGACAAAACCACTGATGACTCTAAAATAAAAAAAATCCAAATCATATTTTTTTTATTGATATTACTTGAATTAAGTTTGAAAACATTTTTCACCTGCAACCTTTCGCTATATCCAACCATTTGAGTATTTATATAAAACGGTGAGAGACATTGTATTGTTAATCCATATTTAGCATATTCTCCTCGAATAGCGTCAGAAAAATATTTTACAAATATTTTGGAAGCTGAATAAACCGACATCAAAGGCAAAGGCATTAGATTGGCAGCTGAAGATATATTAACAATAGCTCCTTTGCCTTGTTTCTTCATCTGCTCAATAATAATGCGAGTCATTAACGTTGCAGCACCAATATTTATGTTAATTGTGTCCCACAACTCATTTTGTGAAATTTCATCAAAATACATAGGGTACTCTGTTATTTTCCCAACATTGTTAACTGTAAATAAAAAAATTAACGCATAAAAACCAATATTAAAAAATAATTTGTATAAAATAATAAAGCAATGTATCTGGTAGACTGATAATACTACAAAGGGGTTTTTTCAAACATTATAAAGACTATAGTCGTTAAATGATTAGACTCTTTTACTCGAATCAAAATTAAATTGTGTTTATATTTTACCTAATATTCCTACAGGAATGTTTTTCAACTCGTTCTCAATTTTTTCGAATTCATCTTTTCCCTTACTGAAATCTGCTTGAATAACTTTAATCTGAACCAACGAATTGTGCCTGTGAAGTTCTTGTTTAGTCTTGTTCAATTTTTCAATTGATCTACTAATAAGAACAACGTTTATATGCTTTTTGACTAATTCCATTCCATATGCCTTTCCAATCCCATCAGTAGATCCTGTTACGACTAACATAAAATGTAGTGTTAGATAAATATAATAATCAACAATTTTAATTGAATTTTAAAAGAAATAGAGCATATAATAGTTTCATTTACAGTAATGTCTATAGCTATTAAAATTAGGCTGCGGCAAAGGATCAATTAACTCTTATTTTACAAATTTGATATTTCAGATAATACTGTAATCAAGAAGTTAATGTTTATTTGTAATTGTACAAATAGTTTTAATTTACTAGATAGTGATCAATATTCATAACTTCATAAATATGTTGTAATATGAAAGCGACAAAGATAAATAATATATTCTTAAAATATCAGTAGAAAGTTTAATTTATTTATTGTATTTAATTTTAAATTAGAACCTTACAGACTAATGTAAGTTATTTACCTGCCCAATCCCCATATTTTTTTCTCAAATCAATTTTCGTGGCCTTGAAGTGCAAATTCAATATTATAAGCCAAATAGCCCTACTAAATTTGATAATATAGTTCAACAGCACCAATATTATCAATAATATAATAAGTCCAGTCAAAAGATCCAACATGATGAAATTAAAAATATCTCTGAAAAAAATTAAACAATTAAGGTATGCTCATATACCTACACATATACTAATAAATATATTTTTTAATTTTATTGTTGTAAAATGCTTAATTTATACATATACTGCAAATTAATGTAGGAATTATAATTTTTCTTTCTCAAAGACGAAATCATCTTTGTATCGGTGAGACAATTTCTTTTTCCAATAATGCTTAAAACATTTTTTAAGACTTTTGGAACAAAAATTTAGTAGTTTAGAGAAAATTTTTTTTTGTGTCTGTGTAAACGTGCAGTGTGTGAGTGTATGTACACCTCTGTATCTTGAGAATGCATGTACAGATTTCAAAGTATAAATATTTGTTTTACTCGGTTTTTTTATTGCATGAAGCCTGTAAAATAAATTTTAAGATTCATTGATTCTCTTTTGTTTTATTTCAGAAAATTACTTTTTTTCAAATATTTCTATTTCAATAATGATGTGATGGAATTTGATGTTTAATATCTCATTTTATTTGTATATTAAAATACTTTTAAAATATAATTTATTGAATTATAATTTTTAAATATTTATGAATGACATTTGTTTAAAAACTTTAGGTTATGTCATAATTAATGTTTTTTATATTTTTGCATATAATTGAAAATTATTATTATTTTTGAATGTAGAAAGCAAATATAAAATTTAAAAATATATTTTAAATTTTAATAATAATTGTGAAATTAAAAAAAAATTCTAAAATTCTTATATAATTTTTTAAATAATTTTAAATAGTTAAATTACTTACTTTATTTATAATTTATATAATAAATGTATATTAGAACAAATCATTAAGTTAGGGGAAGCTAAGTACCAATGAATTGGCAGCGGTTTCACTATTGTTAATACACTTAAGTAAGTTTTTATGAATCTTTAAATAAAGGAAATTTAAAGAGCTACTTTCGTCTAAGAGATTTATAAAACAATATATTATGAAATAAGTTTATAGGATTAAAATCTTTACCAGATTCATATCCACTCAGCGGAAAAGATCAAGATAAATAACATTATAACAAGATTCACTTCGATTTTCTTTGATTTACCTCAATTTATTATATACTTTCGATACTCAGGTAAATCGAAGTGAATCGAGATAAATTGAGGTCAAACCTCGATGTTTTTACTGGTTATTGTCAGGTAGAATAATACAAATGCATCATTTAAAGTACTTATCTCACATGATGGAAGGGAGATAAGGTGTACTCGCTCGGTAAACAAAATATACCTATTCTACGTATCTCTGTGATTTACTAAATCTATAAATATGTGTATCCTTCCAAAACTTTTCCATAATATGTCGTCACGACATATATTTTAAAAGGAATTTCTTAAGTAGTGGCGATTTCAAAGAGCACACTTTGTCTCCTTTCCATCATAGTTTGTAGAAAAAAATTTATCCTGAAATAAAGCGTCCTCTAGGTCCTCTATGACAGAACAAAAATTTCTACTTTAATTTTTTGGAATAAGAAAAATCTTTAAAAATCGATCGGGAAACGCTATCTTAATAATACGCTGAGTCGAAATATTTATATGTATCGTAAATTTATATAATTAAAAATTATTAATTTGAATATTTTCATATTTCTTTAAGTTAGTCATTGTCATAAAATTAAAGACTTATTTTCCGAATCTATCAATCCTACGATCCCTTATATTAACAAACCAAATTTATTGGCGATGTTTCGGAAGTTTTCACAATAAATATATTTATTTTCTATCACATACACTTTTTACATTGTACTCAGCTTAGAAAATACTTTGGAGATTTACTATTATGTTGTTCCTAAACCTAAACATGATTTAAAGTACAAGCTGGAAAAGCCAGATTCTTAAGGCACATAACTGTAGAAAGTATATTTCAGTTTCTTTATTCCCAAAGTATGAATAAAAAAATATCATCTGTAATAAATTATCTGAATGAAGAAAAAACTGTTATGTATGATAGTGATTTCTTTAGAATCTACAAATTAATGGAATAGACTATAAATCAATTATCACTTTGAAAATAACAGATTTTAAATAATTTTTAGATTACTGATAGAAAGTTCTCGAAATTCAGAGTATATAATCCTCCAGCTGTTAACAGACAAGGTTCTGAGCATCTCAATGTGAAAATTCTTAGTAAATTCTTAGATCTTGTTGAATCCTCATACCATTTATTGGTATATCTAGTAGATGAAAAAGACAGAAAAACGTGTATATATGTAAGTTATAAAAACGTCCTGATTAATAAATCAACTCGGGTACATACGCGTCTCGAAAAAGGCCTCCACTATGGTCGATAAGTTTTTGACCAGGCCAACTGAGATAAAATAAATGAATTAGCAAAGCCACTGAGAGCATTGAATATCTGATAAAATTTAATGGTTTGTTAAGACTTATCAGTACCTGAAAAATACCGAAGAGAGAAAATATTATAAAAATGATATACATTCTTTCTGCATGCTTATGCGATATTTCAAAGATGAATTAGAATAATGTAATAGAATTTACTAAGTGATCATGATTAATTTAAGAATTATTATTTGAATAATTTCCTGCATATTGGGTATTTCTTAAAAATCGTTTTCTTTTTTGCATAATCAATGCATATTACGAAAATGATTTCAAAAGTACTTTGGAAAATGATTTTTGGTGTTTTAAGGAAGTGTCACAGTTGTTTGAATACTAATTATTACATAAAAAGCATTTAAAAAAACAATTAAAAACTCAAATGATTTTGCATTATGTAAATAATAATAAATAATAACTTACTAAAACAGATAACACGCTAAAATAGATCATGTTTACTCCCATAATAATTAAGAAAGATAGAGAATATGACGATTCCAAAATGTTTGCAAATCTGGAAAAAAATAGGAAATATTATTGATTTCTAAGTTTCATTCAAAGTGCAGCCTTCCTTTATATTCTTACACTTTGGAGTATATTAAATGAAAGGCTTAACTTTAAAATATCAGAGTGTAATCGAATAGTGTGAACTATTCTATTGTAAGAAGCATCTGCGTCTTTACTAGATGTATTTTTATTAATTGTTAATGTATAATTCTCTCTCAGTCGATATCTGAAATACAGCACGATGTTAAAATATTATATATGCAATACAGAAACTTCTTAAAATTTCCCATTTTCAAGCATATGTAATGCGTAAGTATTGTTGAAAAAGACAGAAAATACAATAATTAATTTTAATTAGAACATTAATAGTACTTTTTATATCAAGGGCGTAAAATATACGTTTGCACGGGGATACAAAATTTTACGCCCCAGTTGCAAACATTATTTTTCAATGCAGAGGTATAAAATGCGTAATTTATGTCTAATTTTGCGGAGGACAAAAATAAGGTGCTTATTTTAGAGCCGGAAATCCCTAATTTTACTTTTTCGTCAAGTACTTTAAAAAATACTGACTGAAATAGGGACTGAGTTATAGTAAATAATAAATGAATATTTCTGATTAATGAATATTTTAAATAGAATTACTTAATGCATAATTGAAAAAAATGCAGGCCTTAGAGCTACAGTTAATATAATACTTGAGAACTTAATTAATGTTTCTTGATTAAATATGCGATAAACAAATCATTGGAATACGTAAACCTGCTAGACGATATTCATAAATATTTGTAGAAGAACTTAAAAGACTCCTACATCGGTACGTTATTTAAGAAAACTAACGTTGGCAACAAAAATTTTCACCAACCTTAGTGACTTTTAGTGACATAAATAATTCATTCGCGATTTCAAAGATTAAAAATGAGTATTTAAAAAAAGTATGACTAGTACTTACAAATCGTAGAATGCTCATGCAATGCTCATACAATTTGCGTAAAACTTACTTGATTATTGCAAATAATCCTAAACAATGTTCAGTGCAAACGGCGTACGTCGTATCAACTGCTATAACTACAGAAGTTGCTACTGAACAGCCAAGACAATCAAATATGTAAATTTGTACATAATAGTCGTGTTTATTCACAAAAAATTCCCCATTCAATATGAATATACGAGGTCGAGATTCATTTAATGGCATGACTATATTTAAAATTATTGGAATCATTGGTAGTGCTGTGTAGACTATTAAGGCTAATACCATGTAGGCTAAAATAATAAATACAACTATGATAATTATGAATCAAATAAAATGCGAGGAATGCCTAAAAATATATATACTGTCCAAATGCATAAAGAAAATTCATGACAATTAATATACAAAATTTTAATAATTGAATTTGTGCGAAGTATAAGTACTACTCATTCTTTATCTATTAATTATGTTATTGGTTTTTCACCTGTAAAGAACTTGATTTTTAATTGTTCTTTGATGTTAACAAAGATAAGACTATTTTTATAAATTAACTCCTATGGGATTTGAAAAATTTATGTACATATTTTTAGATTTAAATATTAGTTTTTAACTTCACAATATTTAATTACAAAGCAAAAACTCTCCCGACTCATTAAAATGGAGATTGCTTTTGTTATTATTTATTTAGGATGTAATCGAATGAAAAATATAATTAGTAGATAATAAATTTAATATGAAACTTTTACGATGTTCCTTGGTATTAGTTATTATTAAAAACTATATATTCTTCAATTAAGCATTAAAGAAATTTAATGCAATTTATAATATATAATATATACATTCTGTCCATATTTTTATAAAAAGATATATGTAAAATTCGCATATGAAAATGAACATATACTAAAATTGATGAATCGATAATGTGGATGTGATACTAAATTACTACATATTTTAAACAAATTATTAACAGGAAATATACTTATGTAACCAATTGTAAGCATTCTTCCTCTTTCGGAATAAGCAATAAGTATGTTTCGCTCATTTTTATCAGTTATCGTTTGCCAATTTTTAGCTATGCTATAGTATAATATTTTTAACTGTAAATTTTACAAACAATAATGCATAAATGGTGTGAATAATCCTTTTGTAAATGTAAAATTTAAAACTACTTATACTAAAAGAACAGTAACTGACTTTTTCTTCACTATATGCTGACGTGGTCAATTTTAAATAAATTGCAGTTGTAAAAAATATGGTACCCAGATGCTCTAATAGTTGATCAACATCTACTCCAAGTTCATTATAAAAACCAAATACCTATATGATATGTAACATATTGTGTTTAAATGAAACGGAACTCATTAAATCAATATAGGTATCAGAATTAAAATATCAAACTTATAGGAATACAGGAGAAAGACTAATAATTACTAAATTAATAGACTTTATTTTACTTGCGGCATTAACGTGGAGATGATGATTACTGAATAATAAAATCGAGTGATGTATTTCTTTTTCTTTTGGTCATAAGGCCAAATGCCGATGCATGACAAGAGTTTTTTGTTAATTACAAAATAACGACCGTTATAAATTTCCATTTTACTTGAGCAAATAAAATTTCATCTGTGTGCAAATTCACGATGAAGATTTTACGCGCACTAGGCATTGACAGTTCTTTCAATATTGCGATTGATTTATTCATGATATAAAACCGCGAACCTTTGGTAATATAATTTTTTATGAATAGAAAAATGGCGTCTATAAGGTACGCTATTACACCTCTATTTGCATTCATAAAAAAGAAAAAGCCATCTGTCGTTTTTTTCATTTGTATCTATAATAATTCTGAACCATCAGTTTAAGAAACATTATATTCAGGTATTATCAATAAATAAAAACATGAAACTAACATTAAGTAATATTTAATTTTAAAAGTCTTTTAGCTTTTTGAAGTAGATGTTTAGCTCTATAATGCATTTTATGACTAGCAAACTTGATATAAGGAAAAGAAACTACAAAAAATGTAGCTACAATTATTTTTATGTATTATATGCATTTTTAATGAAATTTAATGCTTGTGCACTGATAAGTATACCATATTATTATCTTTTTTTTAAATTTCAGGCTAGGTCATAGATCCAAAAACGGGATGATAGGTTACGAAAGCAATTCATTACAAATAATTATACGCGTAGTATTATGGCAGGGTATCTATTTTTGCTTTTTAAACTTAAGGGTGTTCTGGCTATACAATTAAATCCAAAAGTTAGTCTTTAAAAATTAAGCTTTAATGATTTTAAAATATGTTTTTTATATAGAACTATACTAGTATTGAAACCGTTTAAAATTTATTTAAATGTGTTTAAAACTATTTTTTGACTATACAACATTAATTTGACAAACTTTTGACTGCGAATTTGCCCTTTTTTACCATGTTAATCTTGAATTGATTCGTCTATAGCTTCTAACGTACATTCTATATTAATAATACATGTTTAAAATATAATCAGTTATTGTTATACTAAATTTCAAGTACTTGACATTGTTTTTTCCTTAGTTTTTTCTCGATTATATGTGAATTTCGGTATCAAATCGATAGATATTCTATATAGTGCGTGTTATATTGAGATTTATACTTATCAATAACTTTTAAACGAGCTTTTCAATCCTTCTAAAATTTTGTGGGTGATCTTTTATTGTTAAAATCTACTTATAAACTTTCAAGTGTTCATCGTTTTGACTATATAGCCAGAACATCCTTAAGGCGAATTTGTACGTATATGACATATGACATGGCGCTCTATTGACAAATTGTTAAAATCAATTTTAATTTGTTCGGCTAATATAGTTTTAAAGAGGTATTTAACAGCAAACTCATAATGTACTTTAAAACTAGAAAATGCAGAGAATAGCAAAAAAGACTTTTTTTCTGTATATTATATTAATTTAATATTTGAAAGATCTAGAAATCAACTTTCGCTTGGGTCTCAAAAAAAAAAATATTAATCTCGAATAAGAACTTACAAGAGTTTTTAGCTACTTTTATTTATTAATTACTTTATTGCTATGAAAAAGAAATAAAATTCGTTCAAGCAGAAAATACAATACTTTCCCATATGCTATATAATATTTTTAATATCAATTAGGGTACAGAGAAAATAATGTTTTCGAACGTAAGGCAACACATTAGTGTAGGTCCCGATTTCTGTGACTGTTCTGTTTAGTGTGCCTTTAGTATATTTTCTCGTATAATGATAATAGTTTAACCTCTGAAACCTCTTGTAAATGTTCTAAAAGTGAATTAAAAACCAATATTGTACATAATATAGAACATTCGATTCTATGGTTTTAAAATATGACATAAATAGTTATTTGTCTGTTTAAGAGGCACGAAGATTGGGACATCTCCCTTTCCTGTTAAGGGGACGTCGGAGTCGCCTGTTTTACCGGCATTAAGTTTTTCAAACTTTTCTACTTAAAAAATTAACCAATTGCTTTGAAACTTGAAGAGGTGATAGAAAGATCACAAATAAAGCGCGCTCAGCCCAGACATTTTCCAAAAATCAAGTAATACGGAAGCTAGAGAAGAAAATATCTAATTTTTACTAATTTCAATTTAATCCATGAAATGGCGTGATTCTAACTTGGCAATTATGTTTCAAACAGAAAATATTACATTTACGTAATATATCGGTAATCCCAGGGCTGAGCGCGCTTCATTTATGATCATTCTATCATCTCCTAAAATTTCGAGTCAATTAGATAATTTGTTAAAGAGAAAAGTTTGAAAAACCTTGTGGGTATTTTGATGTAGTAAGGGCGGGAAATTTAAATTTTTAGTGACTCCGACGTCCCCTTAAAATTTTTCTCACAAGAATTTTTCACACACTCCGGGTCACAGATTCGTCCCAAACTTTAAAGAAATTCTTCGGTCAAAAATAAAAAAGATACGTTTACGCCAGGGTCCAAGTCATTTAATTAAATTTATTTAATCGAAATATATAACTAATCATGGTTAGATTTAAACTTATACAGTAAGGTCAAAATACATTGTAGAAAATGTGGTAAAGTCCAAATTAAAAATAGAGATGAAAAAATTTTAGTTACATATTCGAGCGAGTTATTATACTTTTCATTTAAAAGTTATGTGCAATTGGAAATTCACTTAATTTTGAAAACATTTTTCAACTAAATTAACACTAACTATTATGGCCCAAAATTAAGCTTTATTTTACGCTCATAACCTTTGAATGAAAAGTACCCATCACTCGTGTTAAAATGTAAATGAAAATTATCTATTATACCTTTGCTATGTAAGTTTATTGTCAATGATGATTTTTTATATATTTTGATTAAATTTGGAACAAGCTCCAATACATATATCTTACACTTTCTGCTAATGAATGTCTTTGTCTCTTCTTATCAGAACAGATTCTCAAATTGTTTCATAGTATACGTAAAATGAAATATTTAATGTTTTGCCGGATATTATTAAATAAAAATCAACTCTAAGCAAGAAAATGTTTATGACGTCTATCAGATATTCAAGGTCTCTAGAGTTCTTGCACGTAGCTAGTTTTTTCGAATCAAGCATGAATTTATATTTTCTGAAGAAGTTTATGATAAAAAAAAAGATCGTTTTTGGATGTCTGCAATGAATGAAATACCAATCAATTCACAGAAACTATTTATATACTTGATTCAAATCAGTAAATTATGAAAAAACTGCAATCTTTTCTGTAGGAAATGTCACTCATTCAATTTGGTTGAAACTTAAGATGTAGTCGCCGAAGTGTAGATCGAAATTGTCAATGACTTTGAAGCGTCATGAAGTGTAGGCATGAACAGTTTTGAAATACGAAACTCAAAAGTCTGATTTAACATTATTCAATACATACCTATATGAAATATTTTAACCTACATGTCTTCAAACTATCTATTTTAATTAGCAAATTATGAACCATATTATGCCGATCGGGCTAACCATGTTACATTACGATTTTTATGAGTCTCATAAAGTTTACTACCTATAAAGTCATGTTCTTTGCAAAAGTTGAGTTTTCGATATAAGGCTGTATACCTAACTCTTGATAAAAAATATTCATATATGTATAATGCTGGCCAATAAATAATCAGACTTTTAAACTCTCGTTAAATTATATTAATTCACAATTCACCTTTACATTTTAAATAACTACAGATTTTGTATTCGATGTAAGGCTATATAATTATATACGTTTCTGTTTTTGAATTTTTATTACAGTTTCAACCATATGTACCTTACAAGTATAATCCATATTTTTTCCTAAGCCCTTTAATTTTTCAAATGCTACTACTAACCTACTTAAAAAACTTTCAAACCACACTATGAGACTCATTTTGTATTTTAAAATTCATTCATTGTGGTTTACCTATTACTATTTTATATTAGTTTTTCTTTTAGCTTTAACTAATTTTATATAATATAATAAATTTATATCAAATCCTACTATACTTTATAAGCCGGAAATTATCCAGCTTTGGTTATGGTGAACATCGAAAATTTTGATTAAAAGTTAATAAGTACATTATCCTCTAATTTTAGCGATATATTAATATAAATTGAATATAAAATATCTATTATAGCTTTTACCAAAGGTATTCTTTTTAAACTATGATTGGTATAAAAAAGAGTGAGCGTCGGATAGATCCCTATATCTTGTCATTGTCGTAATTAAGATATTAATTCACTATTTCTTAAAAAAACGTGAACTTTTTATTGTTATCAATTTATTCGTTTTTCTGATTTATTTTGCAATACTTTTTGCAAATAAAAAAATTCTCTGTTAAAACTTTACTCAGCTCATTCGTTTGTAATGGATTCCGTCAATAATTTAGATACTAAAAATGTTGAAAAGATTTTTAGGATTTGAAAATTATGGATGGAATTACATAGAACATTTTTGAAAAGCTTAAAATGCAAGTCGAGAAATGTGCTTTGAGGGAGTTCTCTCGGTAATAGAATGAACAATGAGAAAAGCCTAAGAATTTTTACTTGACTAATTAAATATCTAAAGAAGCTTCAGTTAAAATTTTACGAGGCTAGGGTACTTTAAAGTGAAGAAATAAATATTTTTGTTATTGCTTTTTTAACACGTGGTCTTATGGAGAAGATTCCCTTTTTCCGATTACAAAGTACCTAATTGAAATGAGATTTTATCTAATTCTTTTTGGTAACAGAGTAAACTTTTAATATTTTTAACAAATGTTTTACTGTATGGTAGCTGTAAAATAAGAGAGAGTAGATATTTTTTGTAATAATCTCGTTTGAGTGTAGGACGTAGGTTCTATGTATGCTGAGTGATATATATATATCGACTACGCAAATCAAATTCAGTGAATTATGTACTTGAGTTCCTACGTATCCAGAGAACCTAATACTTAAGGTAGTTCTTTCCAAAACCCTATTTTTTAGAATGTCTAAAAATTTTTCTATTTGTGACTTAAAGTATACTTTATACGTGGTTAAAATTGCACAGTTTAACATTGAAAGCCTATACCGAGAACCTATGGCTAGAAACGTTTCGTTCAATTTCAAACCAAGTTTTATTACGATTTAAAAAAAAACTAATCTCATGATGTAAAATAACAATACGAATCGTGAGGAAAAAAGCTGAATAGGGCAAATAGTACTTTTTTTAAAGATGCAACAGTCTAAAGTTTTTATCCCAGGCTATAGTACATCTATATAGGTACGCAGTATTTCACTCTCTTTCAACTTTTGGGTCCTATTTCTATCTATCTTTCTTTCTATCAATATTCTGAACTTTAATATTATGAATTTCAAGGTTTTCACATTAGATAACGCTGTGTAATATCTTAGACAACAAATTTTCTAATTTAATACCGAATTGAGCACTACGGTAGGGAAAGAACATCCTTAAGAGGACGGTGGAGTCACTAAAAATTTTAATTTGCCGCTCTTACAACAGCGAAATCTTCACGAGATGTTTCAAACTTTTCTCTTTAACATATTAACGAATTACTTGAAACTGTAGGAAATTATAGAATGTTCATAAATGAAGCGCGTTCAGCCCAGGAATTACCGATAAATTATCATACGTCACTTCTTGTATTAAATTATAATCATTAAAAATTTGAAATTTTCTTCACTCGCTTCTATATTACTTTATTTTTCTGAAAATTCTGGACTCAACGCGCTTCATTTATGATCATTCTATCATTTCCTAAAATTTCATGCCAATTGGTTAATTTATTAAATTAGGAAGTTTGAAAACCAAAATGAGCCAAAAACAGTTTGTTTGACCTTTTAGGTTCGGTTATCTAGAAATCTATATCTAAATCTAGATATGGTATATCAAATAACCGGTCAAGTTCGGATTCAGAAAAAATCTACCAAAAACGACTTCGCAAATTCAACCCAACCCACATCTTTGATATCGACCAGTGTAATAATTATACTCGCAACGTAAAAATGAAACAAATAAATTAATTATGACATGACATTATAAATGTGATGAAATTTAAATAAATAATTAGAAAGTGGATAATTTAAAATAAATTATTTTACTTTATCAAATATAAGTCATATTGAAATTTAGTAATATTGGTAATTTTATATAGTTTATAAATTTTTCTAACTTCAACAAAGAAATTTAGATTCGTAATAGAATTGATCAACTATACATTATACTGGGAATTCGAGAATTCAGGTGTGAATAATATAGTTCGTGAATCGATTTTAGTTGCCATAAATTTTGTGGTATTTCAACCTCAAATTGTTTTTTTTATGAAAGGGGATATGTAGTATATATAGCAGATATACTTTTTAAAAATCCATATAAAGAGAAATATATTTAGTAATATTTTTTTCAGAATTAGACTGCTTTGAGTAAGAAAATAAAAATTTTCGTATTGAATAATTTTTAATTTAAAAAATTAAATCAAGATTTTAACTTTATTAACGCGTTTGTTAGCGAAAATGTAAATCCTAATAAATTGATTTTATTATTTTAGAAATGAAAATGTTCTCTGAGAATGCATAGAAAATAGAATGGCAAGACGTGATCGATCAATCTACTAATGAGCAAACATTATATTCTTGTCATTGAAATACATCTCAATTATTAACTTAAAAAAATTCAACTGTAAAAAACTTACTTAAGTAATTAAATCGATATTAAACATTATAACTAATAAGAAATGTGCAAAACCATGCATATTTTTTAATTTCTAACTCTGATTTGGTAAATCAGATAATTTAGACTTTTTTAATAAAACCTTTACAGGATATCTGCGCTAATGACAAATGGAAGGTAATGGAAATATATTTTAATTAGTATACATAATTAAGCATTTTCCTTGTACGTTATTTGGTGTTTCGTAAACATTATTACTACTGAACAAATTTCTTTTAATAATTTGTTAACCTATAGACGCCCGGGATACGCCATTTGGCGTAAGACTACTGACCTCCAAAACATTTATAAAAACAACTTTATATTTATATAAACATTTATATAAACAATTCTATAGAAACAACCATTTTTTAAATTCCTCAAGTGCCGGCCCTCTAATGGTTAATTATTGTTTTTATTCTAATTAATTCTAGTCATCTTTTATAACAAAGTGCCAGCCCTCTAAAGGTTAAGCTTTTACAACTAATCTAAATAAGCGATTGTAACCTTTCTAAAAAATGTTCACTACAATCTAGAAAAATATTCCATAGTTTTTTAACTGTTTTATATAAGATTTAAAACATTTTTTTGTTTGGATAGAAATAATACTCGTTTGCTGTATGTTTACAGTTCTTTCTTGACGATTATAAAGCACATAATAACTTCTGAATAGTTTTCTAAAGTCTTCTAGTTATCAAATAATCATGTTTCGTACTTACTGTCAATCAGCTACTAACTTCCATAAAGGAGATGACCATAGCGTCGTGATGTCTCAATGTTTACTGAATAGTCAATAACATCACGGATCTTATAAATTCTATAGAGCTTGTAACCAGTGTAAAGGCCTTGGTTTTTGATAAGAGAAAGACAGATAGTTCACAACACGAATGCTTTTTTATAATCTGGATGAATTTCCATCTCTTTCCCACCGTCTGCTTCGATAGCTATAAGTATTAATTTACACATGCCGTCTATATTCATTAGTATATCTATGGACACACTGTCAGTGGCCACTGGACACTGCTCAGACTGAGAGACGCAGTGTCCACATTGTTATGCGCAACATCCAGCGCCCCGCTTATCTTCCGTGGTTAAATCCTGAACTCTGAACTCATGATCAATCTGGAGAGATGAATCGATAATCAAGAACTCTACTTTATCCTTTTTTATTTATAATAATAAAGGATAATTTATTAGACATATAGATATTTCACACAATATATAAATATTACTTATCCGAAAAAATGACTACTAATTAAAATAATAAGGCAAAAAAAAGTAAAGTACCCAATAAGCACACTTTTGGAAAAAAGAGTTCTTTAAGAATGCTCTTATGTCCGCAATTGACTTAATACTTATAGTATTCAAATAGTAATAACAAAGTATTCTTTTCAAATAATTTTTTTTTGGCGACTGACAAAATAGAAGGTATCTTAGAGTATTATAAATAATCATAAAGTATGTATAAAGTATACTTTATGCAGTCTTTTGAAAATTTGTTTGAAAAAATGGTATAATTCTTTTATTATAAAAAAAATTATAAATATATTCTTTATTTAGTACTACGGCGAACAAGCCAAATCTCGGTATTAAATTATTGCATAAGTAAAATATTAGAT